>CM031240.1:165381937-165574835 GCA_018340775.1 Taxus wallichiana var. yunnanensis
CACGCACCACTTCGTTTCAATTGTATTGCTATTTTTTAGTGTGTAAACAGCCTTCTTTACTTAAATATTAGTCTGAATTTTCTGAATAGAAAATGAAGTACACGATAGCCGTGAACCTACAAAAGAAACATCTTTTGAAACTGCATTGCACCCACAAAAAAAAACCATACTCGGATCTAAAACGGCACAGAAAACCTAGAAAATGATTGCAAATTATTCTTCTACTTCTTACAAATCCGAGCAAATACCACATTTCTACCTGACAAAAACTAGCGCCTCGAAGTAGAGTCAAGTTTACAGAAGCCGATCACCAAGGTTTCCATTACACAAGTCAGTGGGAAGCACTTTATTTTGGATGAAACACATCGTAATGAAAATGTAGGCAAATCCACAGATATATAGATATCTGAAGAATTTATTTTAAAATAAAAATTTATAGATGGATGTAAATAGCAATCTCACTATGATACATAAAAGGAAACGTGCGAGATCATGCCAAGAAAGGAATAACAATCTAAGAACTAGTTAAGGTCATAGATCAAGTCATAAATCAACGAAAGAACTAGTCATAAAAAAATAGTCAAGGCCATAGATTTAGGAGTGAACTAGACATCAAGGATCTAGTAAATACTATATATCAAGGAAAGAACTATACCTAACAACTAGATAATATCCCTTAATATCTAAATAAATAAATAAAAAATATCCACACACATAAGTGGTTGAGGATAAATACAATAAAGGTAAATAAAGCACCTAGGTGAACATGAGTTATGGTAAATACCTACTCTAACATGTATCTTATTATTGGAAAGCATGTACTTGAAATTATTTAATCCTCTAACTACAAAAGTACTTGTTTTTCAAGAAAATTGTACCTTTTCTTGTAGTCATGTAAGATTTTCCCAAAGAAAGCAATTGGCTACTCAATATTTTCATCATTAACTTGAGTTAATATGGCATTTGAAATGGTATCAACTCTATGAGTGTATACATTGTAAAATCCTTATCAAAATTTAGATTTTCCAAGGTAGGAGCTTGTGAAATAGCTATCTTGATGGCTTCAAATCTCTTTCTTCCTTCATGGGTTCAAGAGAAATTTTTATCTTTCTTTAACCTAGTCGTTAATGGCTTGACTAATGCTGCAAAATATAGAACAAATATTCTAACAAAGTTGATTTTTCCAAGAAAAATTTGTAGTGTTTTCTTATGATGAGGCAAGGATAACTATGAAATTGCTTCAATTTTGAAAGGATCAATAGCTAAACCTTGTCTAGAAACAATATGTCTAAGTAATTTACCTTGATGGACTGAAAATATAGACTTTTTGGGATTCAGTGATATTCCAAACTATCTGCAAAGCTGAAAATTCTACCTTAAATGCATAAGATCATCAAAATTATTTGAAAATATAGTAACATCATCTAAATAAACCAATATGCATTTATTTAACAAATTGTGAAAATCCATGTACATTGCACATTGAAATGTTGCACCGGCATTGGAAAGTCCAAAAGGCATTCTTTTGTAAGCATAAGTACCCCACTTTGTAGTGAAAGTTGTTTTGTATCTGTCTTCTTCACACACAAGAATCTGATTGTATCCGCTATAACCATCCAAAAGGGACAACATGTCGAACCTGAAACTATTCTTAAAATCTGATCCATGTTGGGCAGCGGATAATGATCTTTTAATGAACCTTTATTAAGGTCTTTAAAATCCACACATGGCAGGATTTTACCATTATTTTTTCGAACATAAATAAGATTAGCTACGCAACTTGAATATTTTACTCGAAATATGATACTTGATTCAATCACTTTGGATAATTTTTTTCTCATCAATGGTTCAATCTTGATTTATAAGCCTTTGTTCCCTGCCTAACCAGGCTTGGAATTTGGCTACAACTCTATAGTATGTTGAGATAAATTGGGATCAAATCCTCTCAGATCTTGGTATTTCCAAGAAAAAACATCTCTCGAATTCTTTACAAAAATTAAGAAAATATTATTTTTGAGTTGAGGAACATACCTTTATTATAAAAAGTTTCTTTTCATCATCAACTAAGATCTCTTTGTAGTTATTCGCATGATTTGATATCTTCCCTTTGTCCTTTCTTATTTGATCATCATAAATGAAAATATAAATGCCAGTGTGACAAGTCCTTCGGGGGCAGCTTGTTTGTCTTCGTTTGAACAATCTGATCACCATAGAAATGTTGCGCTTTTTATTGCTTTCTTGCAGAAAATTCAGCTTTCGCTATAGAAATCTATAGATTTCTTCATCATCTTCAAACACTTTCCAATTTTATTCATTATCGTGCATCAAGGTTTGATAATCAACTTTATATGTCTCTGTACTTTGTTATTTTTGATATGTTATAGCACCTCAAAGCTAGCACTAACCTTCATGTAAGTCTTTCTCGCATGTTTTTAGCTCTTGGAATAGATTTCATATTAATAACATCAAAATATTCCATTAAATCTAAAACTCTATGCTTGTAAGATTTCAGCAATGAATTCTTACAGACATTAAATTTTTTACTTGATTAATTACTAACTCTGAATCACAAAATACTTACAACATGTTAATACCTCTTTTCTAGCCCATTATAAGCCATGAATTAATGCTTCATATTCAGCTATGTTACAAGTACATGAAAATTATAGGCTTAGATCTCGAAAAGTACCTTTTGTTTGTAGGGGAAGTGAGCATAAAACCTACACCTTGTCCTTTTTGTTATTAGCTCCATCGAAATGAATATTTCATAGTATCTCATTGGTTTTTCTATTTGGACATCAAAGGGATTAGTGCATTTTCTTCATGCAAATAATAAAACCGAACAAATCTTCCTCTGCTTCTTTGAAAGGATCATAAGCATGTTCTTCTTGAGTTTTTGATCTATAAAAAATTACAAAACACCATCTGATGCAAAAATATGTGTTGTAGCATAAAAATCGATTGATCTATGGTTGCATAATTTTCTACACCTTTTGAAGCATGAGGCTCAATATAAAATCTAGCCCGAGGCTCAATTTATAGTAAATTTAGATCTATACCTTGTAGTAAATAATACTGAATGACCAATCGAAGAAAGATAACATCTTATATTTGTTTTAAAATCTCTTGATAAGCATAAGGCAAAGTATGGAGGTAGATCTACAACAAGTAACATCTTGTAAGATAGTAACATTTGGGCAAGCATGTAAAGTTACCTACAAATTTCGATGATACCGATTGTGTTAGTTGTTGTTCTGTCTAGCTGCAGTAACACTTTTTTGTAGGTTCGCATGCAAGCCTAATTTTTTACAATTGCTTTAGGCATTACCTTTTGTGTTGCTTGCAAAATTTTCAACTATGTAGTTATAAACTAAATGATCTCCAATAATCAAAGATTGATAAAAGGGTGGTGGTTTTTTAATATAACAAGCATTTGAAACCTTTTGTATTATCCACTTAGCCTCCTTCATAAGATCTTTCTCCATTGTACCAAAAACCATGTCTCGCTTTCGAGATTCTACTATTTGTGAAAAAAATTGCAACTTACCAAGTTCATGAGCAAGTAACTCTTGTTGTCCTTGAATATGCATCCCATAATGAAATATTAATATTATATTTTTCATTACCTCAACAATATTAAAAGAAGAAAAAATATTTGAAAAATATTCTACAGTTTTAACATAAGCTTTGGAAAAAATAGACTCGCTTTAGTAGCTTTTGAAATCTGAGGTATGAATAATCTTCCGGGATCAAAGCCGCAATTGTTTTTGTTACTCTTTAGGAGCTGAATTGTTATTATTTTTAAAGAAACAACACAATTGTTTTTTTTTTTTTTTACTTTTACTTGTTTTATCAATGAATGTAGGAAAACAGTGTCTATTTTTCTATTTTTATTTATCTTGAGCCTTTTCTTGAGATCTAGTTCCAACCTGCAATAAAATATTCCTCTTCAAAGATGACTAGATTATGTTCTGCTGTTTTCGGCATGAGAATCTTATTTCCTATCCTCCATTTTGAGGCATAAATTATGCTTCAAATTGAGGTTGTAACAAGGCCTATATTCGAGAATGTATTCGACGATTGTGCATTCAATGAGGTTGATTATAAGATGGACACCATTGTTCGAAACCATATTAACGTAAATAAGAGTGCTAGATGAACTAGAAACCTTTGGATCAAATTTCCTTGGCTGATATTGTTGTTAATAGTTTTGATTTTGCTGATAAGGCTGCCTATTCTACCGATTTTGCTGATTTTACTCGATAAAAATCTTGGTAAGGCCTTCTCGGTTGAGCTAGTTTGTTCTCAATCGATGTTAATTTTTTCCACATGTTTGAAAAGTATTAAATACATCATCTAATAGAGCTATAATGGTAGGATCTATAATGGTAATAGGTTGTGGAATAGATGAAAAATTTGCTATAAGAGGCATTGAAGTCCTTGGTGCTAATTTTCTAGCTTGAATAAGGTTGTTTGCAGCCCTAATGGCAATATCATAAGCACAGGGAGTATCTCCTCCCATAGACTTGAATCATGGATGAAATATCACTCTTTAAATCTCTAAGATAATATAGAAATGCATGATGAGCTTGAGGCTTAACACTAGCTAGATCTCTTTCACAAGTTCTAGCAAATCTGATGTTAATACTAGACATAAATTCATGAGGAACTCTTTTGATTGTAGAAATATATTCTATGAGAGATAGATGATCAGAATGGTCTTAAAATGGTTAAATAATTTCTCTCCTAACTCGTCCCAAGTTATTATACTCCCTATCTCTAAGGTTTTGTACCATTCAGTAAGGCTTGTCCTTTAAATGATGCTATTTAAGAGTCTTAAGGTTACATCTTCATGAGTTATATTATGGATGGCGTAAAGGGGTGTAAAATATTCAATGTGATCTCGTAGGGGTAATCTTATTTTCACCGGTGAATGAAGGTAAACTTTTCAGAGGCAGCAAAGTAGGTATATTATAATAAACTTGAATTACTAAAGGGCTACAATTAGTAAAGGTCACAAAATTTCTAGGTGGTCAGTATAGCCATTGGAATAACAGAATTTGAACAACAAGATTAATACGTGGTGAATGAAGATTAGGAGGAGGGTTGTTAAAACTAGGCTTATTATAAGGTAAGGTATTGTCAACTCTTCTTCTTCTTATAGAATTCAAAGGTAAACTAATAAACACAATAGGTATTCCTCTTACCGATAATATTGTAGTCACTTTAGGCATGGAACATGTTGTAAAACTAGTTTGAAATCAGCCTTACGGAGTCGCCAAATAATTTTTTTGATTTCTAGAATAAATTGTTGCAGTTTGCTTTCTCCAAAAGTGACTTTATTTCATTGTAAATCTTTTTTAATCTCACTGTAGATATTTTTAGTGTCGCACAAGGCATGCCAAAATTGTTCTCTCAAAAGTGCACCCTAGTTGAGAGATGACAATAGGGGTTCTAAGATTTATTTGATCTCTTACTTTCATAGATAAAATAGAAACACCTCGAGGTTTATGGGTATACTTATTGTTGATAGTGATTCTCTGGTATCAAGTTCGGTTTTATTGATGTATCCTAAACTATTTTTTTGGGGTTTTGAGGGTAAAAATATGACCAGTAACTACAATTGAAAATGGGTGATACACCAAACTTGTTGAGGGATTGGTGAGTATATGCACAATAAAATGAGAATGAATTTTAGATGCATGAACCAATGGTTTTCGAGAGAATATTAAGGAAAAACACTTATGTATATGTGCTACTATAGGATACTTCTTTATCAATTACGTATTTGTTACGGATGTACTTTATGCATCTAATATTAGGAAATTCATTTGCATGAAGTTAGACAATACATGAGTATAGATTAAACCCTAAGCTCTTTATTGATGCCTTTTCTTTCATTTTTAGGTACACTTGTAGCTATTGGGTAACATGGATGAAAGATGGAGCTAGAACTAGAAACAAAGAAGACTAGGAGAAAACCCAAGGCAATGATGAGTTTCTTCTATACTCTTTTACTTTTAGCTTTATGCACATGTACTTCCTTCTTCAATAGTTATGAGTTGCATCCCATGGGTTGTGGGAAACATTAAATTTCTTCATGAGTAAATAATGATAATATTTGTAGATGATTTGTATACTTCTTTCTGCATTCATCTTTTATGATGGATATTGATTGTATAATGGAATAAACAACTCAATCACATAATTAAATGTATTTAAACATACGAAATAATGAGTTTTTATGTACCTGTAACTTAATAATGAACTCTCATTCATGTAATTACAACTCTGTTGGCTACTCTTGAATATAACATTTCACCTAAATTGTAATTCCCACCTTCATCAAGGCAATGCATTAGTCCTTCAGAGGCTTCGTGTTTCCTTCTTTGAAAGAGGAATATGGAATGGTAGTCTATATGAGATGTTACATTTTGTAATAGCACACATAACTACAAATTACATGTAGTTAATCAATTTTTGCAATTGAAAACACAATAAATTGTATGACTTTTGCCAAGTTAGGTCCATTTCTTCAATGCCTTTTATCGAAAAAAAAGTTTCAAGTTGCCCATTTTTGCATGAGTGTAAAAATTGTCAACAGAACCAAATCAATGTTAAAATCTATCTCAGCAGAAAGGTATCATTGGAAGCTCACTAGGAAAAACATCAGAAAACTCCTACAAAATGGGGTGATCATCAAGTGAAGGTCCACTAGCCCCATCCTCTAACCTATCACTAACTGTAATATCATACAACTGTTGACACCCACGCCGCATACACCACTTAAGCTGCATAGCGGAAATAGTGCGAATAGAGATGGGTCTCCTAACTCTAGCTATCACTGAATCCACACCCAAGTCATCTACATAAGATATAACCTTCTTTGTCAACTCTAGCTTTTTGTGTGGATAATCAATCAATTCCAAAAATCACTCCATAGGAACCCAAGGAAGGAAGGATACAAAGATCAAGGTAGTGGTAAAGGGTCCTAGGTCCACTACGCACTCCTTGAATAAGGAGTCTACTAAGATCTTGGCTCCAGAATCCATCTCAACATCCCAACTAAGGCCTTGCCTAACTTCCATCATCCTTCGTCACTATATTAATTATGGAGAAATGAAAGAATCTAATGAGCCTAAATCAAATAAGATAGGGGTAGAAATACCACCAATGCTACATGTGGTCTCTATCACCATGCCCTGGTGCTCTACCTAAAATTTATTGATCAAAACATAGATCTTATGGCTCCTATCCATGTCACCAACCATAGATTCATAAATAGGTTCCTTACCCCTGAATAGCAGGGTTCCGAGGGCACTCTCTCCAATGATGACCATGAACACCACACCCATGTTGCAAGTACTTGGTCCTCTCAATTGTGTAGATACTCCTCCATTTGGTCCGTAATCTATGTTGTATAACCCGATGATATTTTCATAGACCTTTGTGGATGCTGCGGTGGGCGTACTCTTGTCAACTCTTCCGAGGTGGATCTCGTGTCTTGTTGGGCCCCCTAGCTGGAGGTCCCATACTACACCCTATCCGAATATCATGGTGTTATGGAGGTTGAAATGGTGTTTGAGTCTGCGCTATTGTTTACTGCTAAAGAGGGGATGTAGGCGAGAAGGAAGATTCTGCTTTGAGGTGTTTCCACCACGAGGAGGAGGATTTGATCCCCTCAACCTACTATCCTACATCTGTTGTATATGGCTCCTCACTCTATCTTGATCCTCCCGAGTCTTCCCCCTTGTTTCCTCTACTATATCAGCCTTCTCCATGACCTCGATAGTGTCTATAGGAAATGAATGTGTATTTCCCCTCCCAATTCTAAGTTCAGTGCCCTGGATGAACCCGTGAATCATAACATGCTCATCCTACATGTAATCCACATATTGAAGAAAATCCAAACACGACCCTCATACTGTTATTATCATAGAGGACTGCATCACAGCGAGATCATGAAACTCATCAATCCACTCTGAATGAATCTCTTGGATATGTATCTACTCCTAAAAACTCCTTGAAGAGCTCCCAAATAAGCTGTCTCGAGAATCCACATGGAGCTTCTACTCCTCGGTCCCTCCACCAAACATTGGCTTCATCTCTCGAAGGTGGATGAAGAGCTTTCATGTTGCCAAAACAAGGGCATAAATTAAAGCATCTACTCAAGCTAACCAACCATGCCTCATCTTGAAATCCCCTTATGTGTCAAATAAAATGAGGTGGATGTAACTTCAATATCTCTTTAATGTGATTTGTTGTATTCGATTTTCATCCTTGAGGTCTCTCTGCCTGATTATCTCTCATCCTAGGGCTCCTAGACTGTCTCTATGCCCTATATCTTTATCTCTCGAGCTCCCAGGAGGTGACCCATGTATAAATAACTCCACATGGGATTTCTATGTCTTATCCTCAAGACTATGACGTGAAGGTACATGAGCCTCCACTAATGTCTCTCTGTCATGTCTACTAGGTTGCCCCCTAAAGATCCTCCATGTATAAGCGGCATTAACATCCTGTAGTGTTTACGATTCGAGGAAAATAGCTTCTACAACCTCATCTAGGGGTGGTAGGTATAGGTCCATGTGTAGGATCCTTGTATAGTTTGCACATCATACATAGACTAAGGCGAGAGTTATTTTATTATCATATAAATTTTTTTCAATTTTTATGTTTTCTACGTTCTCTTAAAAAATCATGCAATGTTGTGTGTTCTAGGTTTAGATTTGCGCTAGGTTTATTTGTTTATGTTTCGTGTTTCCAGTGTGCTCAGGGTCCAAGCATTGAACCCAAAACTTTGATACCAAGTGTAACACCCACAAAATTCCCACACAAAACCCAAGACAACCTAAAATTTAAATTGGAAAAATTATTGAATATATATATATATATATATAACAATACGATTCTGATATGTTTAGTTTATTTCTCAGTTAAAGATCTATCGTTATCAAACAACAATTAATTTATATTATTTATTCTCCAATTAGGTTTAAAACTCCATTCCTATAAATTCTTAATTAATTTAATAATGTAGTTCAAAATTCATTTAATAATTTATTATTATAGGACTAGATCTAACTTTTCCCTCCCTATTAAACAAATACCATTAAATTTAATCCATAATTATAAATATTGTCTAAATGCTAAGGGTAAATTTGACTTAATTAATTACAAGGTCATGGGCTTTTATTTAAGGGTCACTAACTAAACATTATGAATTACAAATAATTTTAACTTCTACACCACTTAAGTGGCCCCATTCAAAATTGACCCATGCATTTCATTTAAAATAATCTCACCTAACCCTCACCTAAATTTTGTAGGGATGAATTTTGGCCATTGGATGGATTGAATATGGGCCTTTGGATCTTAGGGATCCAAACTAACCCTAAGCATATCTATAGAAATCTTTTATTCTCTCATTTGAATTATTTCCTCATTTTGGTTTTGCTAGGTTTATGGAAGGAGAAGGGAAAGAATCCATGGAAGAAGATGGAGCTTAGGGTGGATGCTCCCATTTTATTTTTATTTTTTGTTATACTATTTCCATTTTACCCTCTTAGGGTTTGATTGTAATTTCTTATTTTTTATTAATATATTTCAATGTATATACCCATTTGGGTATATGGGCATTTGCCCCATTTGATCTATTTCAAAAGAGTATATTTACAAATGGTTTAAATATACATACCACAATTTATAGGTGTATATATATATATATACTTGTATGTATATGTAAATATATCTCTACAATATATAAATATATCAGTATTCTCATTTTAAAATGAACCCCAGATTTCATAAATCTCATAAAGTGCATTTTAAAATGAGAATACCAATATATTTATATATTGTATATATATTGCATATACATACAAGTGTGTGTGTGTGTGTGTGTGTGTGTGTGTGTGTGTGTGTGTGTGTGTGTGTGTGTGTGTGTGTGTATAAGCTGAGTATTAAAAGGTCGCAGTATAGGATTATTTATAGGTTGTGTCATAAATTAAATGGTGAGTGTGAAAAAGAAGTCAAGGAGTAGTTTGGTGGGGGCTGCCCCACCCACCATATTACAAAATAAAACAAATGGGGCGAGGGTCACCAATGGGGTGGGGGTTTGGTCGGTGACCCCTCCCCCAATTCCCCACTCAAACATAAGGTCAAACAGTGTCGTGTGGGCTATGCCTAAAAAAACCCTTTTTAATATTATATCTTCTATTTTTTTATTAAAAAGTTTTTTAATAACTATTGCTTTTAATACATGAGTGTGTGTGTGTGTGTGTGTGTGTGTGTGTGTGTGTGTGTGTGTGTGTGTGTGTGTGTGTGTGTGTGTGTGTGTGTGTGATTATTAATATTTATAATATTAATACCATTGTTAATATTTATTAAAATTAACATCAATGATAATATAAATACAATCATGTCCATCCATTTTTTTATTAATAACATTATAAAAATGTTACTATTTATTTCTATTACTAACAAATGTTAAGTTACGTTATATTCAATATACATATAAAATTTGTAATAAGGATATATAATTAAATATATAACTATAATCTTGTATGTTACTAGGTCTCTTTTTTTTTAACTTAGTTTAAAGGAACAAATTGATTTATAAGACAAGGTAAGTTGTAAGACAAGAATTTTAGAGTTTTCTACCAATTTATACAAAATTAAACTGGGAAATTTTGGTATAGCTTTCTTATTCCATCTAACATGATTTGTAAGGGAAAATCCTTTCCTTATTCCAAGAATCTACATCTAGTTCCTTTCCTTCAACAAGTCTAGAAATACATCTATAGTTTAAATACTTCAATATAACTTTCATTCAATAAAACAAGAGTAACTATTCCTTTTCTTCTTTCAAAAATTAAATGGAAACCATTTCACATAGCAAGTGCATTTTAACAAGATTCTCATTTCTTCTAAAATGAAACATATCACATTTTGGAAATAATGAAACAACTTAAATTTAAGAGAGATGCATTCCCATTTCAACTTATTTCAAACTTTCTAATTCACCAAAACAATGTAAAATTTGGTAGTTTCCTTTCACAAAACTAACACATTTTAAAATGAAAATTCTCATTCAAACACTCTTAGAAGAGTTTACAAATTATAGGGATTTCTAAGTAAAAATACAACTTTGTTTCAAAATACCAATTTACAATCTTCCACTCAAGATGAGATTAATGGAATGAACAAATTACAACTTAAGAACTTTCAACAAGGCCAAAATACAAGTCTCCATTTCATGTCTTCTCCCAAATTGTAGTTTCAATCTTACACTCTTCAATCTTTCAAAACTTGGATCACAATACAAGGAAAAAAGTGGTATAGGCAACACTCTCTCCCTAACCTATAATCCAATAAGGGGAGAATCCATCCCCTTATTGGTGCCCAAGCCCCAACCGAAGAAAAAGAGGATCTTGAGAACCATTTGACAACTTCTCACAAGAATGGCTTCCACAAACAAAATACAATCCACAAAATAACACAACAAACAAAGCATACCAACAATCCATTCAAACAAGCAACAACTTCCCAAAAACACAAAGGCTTGACTACAACAAGCCAACAAGGAGCAATGGAATATGGGCACCACCTCCTTTTTCCTCCCAAGTGAAGTAGGAGTTTCACCCAAAGCCTCCATGTGCACAATAAAATAACAAACATCGTTATCTCTCCCTTCGCACGTATGCAAAAATATGACCATGTTTTCCTTTTCACTCCCCATAGGTGAAACTCCCAATCACACTCCCTCCAAAATACATGCCTCACATCTCCCTTTTCCTCCCCAATGGTCCCATAAATCCATCTCCCATGCCCAAATTAAGGTAACTACCTAGCCACACAAAAACAACCACATTCACAACACCGATACAAACTTAACAAATATAATTTTTACATCTACAAATATAATAAGAAAAACATGAAAGGTGGAGAGCCTACCTCTCCATAAAGCTTAAAAATGACTTCACTCCACAATATTTTGACGACCTTTAAGCCAAGCACACTCCAAAAGTAACTCCAATAAGCTCCCAATTCCAAAAGTGCAAAAGAAGAAAATGAACAAGAAACCCCAAATCCATCAAATCCATCAAATTTGATCAATAAATAGAAATAGGATGTGAGAATGATGAGGTGGCTCCATGTAGGATTCCACTTTAGCATTCCTCCATTCTAACACATAAGTTAAACACCATGTCCAAGACAAGTTAATGAACATGTAAGACTTATGACAAACCCACATGACACTCAAACTTGGACACCAAGTCTACCAAGGATAAATTAACTGTGGTAAGCAAGAAAGTACAATTATTTTCACCCTTTTACACTCCAAAATGGATAAATAAGTCTAAAATTAACTCCCATACCATGGGTATGATTGTTAGGTGAATTTAAGAGGCATGGGACAAGCTTAGCTTGTCCCAAAAGCCTCAAAAATTCCTACCAAGTCAAAATCCGAATTTTGAGGTTGGGTAAGAGTACATAACACAAAAACCAACACAAATCTAACCTACATCCATAAGATTTCAAGGAGCATCTACCTTCACAAATATCTAATTGTGACATCATTATTTTAGTTAACAAATTAAGTTGGTTTAGCTTAATTAAGACACATTAATAATTGTTAATAAAGTGACTACAATTTCCAATAATTAAACCATAACACAAAATAAAAACACACACAAAATTAAAAGAATAAAACATTACCCTCATGGCCACACATGTGAGGTCAACCCCCATGGGAAACCTCTTAACTAGGCATGCAACAACACAACATAACATTACACAAGTTGTCAAATTTTGGCCATGTTGCACAACACCCGACATCCTTCCATGGTTGGTCCCCTATCCCCTTTCGATGTATGTGATAAAATGTCCTATAACACAAACAAAATACCTCTCTGGCCTTATAGCCATATTAACAACATCGAGACAAATATACATATAAAAATCAATAATCATCATCTGAAATTAGCAATTCTATCATCTAGCATCATATAATTAATTCAATTTTGGCATCCATAAAATCATAATTCTACTCAAAACATCTAGCATAGGCTATGCATCCAAAATATGACATGTTAGTATAAAATCGAATATCAAAAGTCAACATATCTAATTGTCTATCATTTCAATCTAGTGCATCATAATAAAAATGTAAATCACAACATGTCAATAGTACAAATTTCCACATAGTCCATCATCTACATGATCAAAATATAATACTCAAAATGTCTAAGTATCAATCCAGAAGATAATAACAACATAGTGAAATAGTGTTGAAGAGGAGTGGGGACTACAAGGACAACAAGAGGACTGAATTGAGATGGAGAAAACTAAGATAGGATTTCACAGAGGGTACCAATGTAGAGGTGTAAGATTAGATGAGACCTTTCAAGGTACCAAAGTGACCGAGAAACCACTCGGAGAACTTATAGCATTTTTTTCTCTTAGGGTTCCTAAGGAACTACGCCCAAACGAAGTATACCGAAAGCACTGCTTGCACCATAGGGGACTAAAAATAAGCCTTCCCATCCATTTACCATGCCATCCCGATGTGTGTGCATAGTCGGTTTGGTGCCACAAGATTCGATTCCAAAATATAGCAATGGACAAACTTTACACTAACTCAAACTGGACTATTCGGTGCTTTTACAAACAATAGGACAACGAGAGGACCAAATTGAGATGGAGAAAACCGAGACAGGATTTTTTTAGAGAAAGGAAATGCAGATGTTTAGGATCAGATGATGCCTTTCAAAGTGTCATAGTGACCGCGATATCACCCGGAGAACTTAGAGAAATTTTTGATCTCGTGGCTCTTGAGGGCCTATGCCAAGATGAAGTAGCAGAGCGCCAACAACATAGGCACTGAAACTAAGACTTTGAAAATATTTAATAGGTCATCGTGATGTGTGTTCATATTCATTTCGATGCCATGATGATTTTTTTTAAATATAGCAATGGACAGCCTTACACTGACTCAAACTGGACTATTCAACACTTTTGTAAAAAACGAGGACAACAAGAGGACCGAATTGAGATGGAGTAAACTGAGATGGGATTTAATATAGGGTATCAACTTGAAGTTTTAGCATCGGTGAGACCTTTCAAGCTACTACAAAGACCAATATATCACCAAGTAAAACTTATAGCATGTTTTTCTCTTAGGGCTATTAAGGACTATGCCCGAAAAAGTAGCATGTAAACACCGGTACTATAGGGAAATTAAAATAAGCCTTCCCATCTATTTACTAGGTCATCTTGATGCATTTGCACTATTGGTTTTCTGCCACGATCTTCCTTTTGTGAAATATAGAAATGGACAACCTTACTTTAACTTAAACTCGACCATTCCATGCTTTTGTAAACAATCAAAAAGAAGAGAACCAAATTTATATGGAGTAATCCGAGATAGGATTTTGTAGAGGGTACCGACATGGAGTTTTATGATGATACAAGACCATTTAAGGTGCCATGGAGACCAACAAATCACTGGGAGAGCTTATAACATTTTTTTGGTCTTAGGGCTCTTCAGTGGACTACACCCAGACGAAGTATCCTGGAAGCACCGATAATCTGAAACGAATCCTTCCTAAGAATTTACTAGGCCATTTTGATGTATGTTCATATTTGGTCCAAGGCCACAAGATTCTCTTTGAAAAATATAGCAATGGAAAGCCTTACACTAACTATCTTTGAACTATTCCACGTAATTACAAACAATATGACCACAAGAAGACCGAATTGATGCGGGGAAAAATGAGATATGATTTTGTAGATGGTTCTAATGTAGAGGTTAAGATAAGAAGATACCTTTTAAGGTGTCATGGAGACCGAAAAATCACCCAAGGAAATTATAGCCTTTTTTCTCTCGGGGCTCTTCATGGACTACGCTTGGTGACATAGCCTCGAAAGCACCGAGATCGAGTGAGCACTAAAAAAATCATCCCTAAGTGTTAACCAAGCCACCCCAACACATGTGGGACAGTACATTCGGTGCCACGTGCTTCGCATTTTGTAAAATATTGCATCGGATATCCTTACACTCACTATCAATGACCTATTTGGTACAATTACAAATAATAAGACCCCGAGAAGACCAAAAAGAGATGGAGTAACATGATACAAAATTTTGTAGAGTGTAAAAACATGGAGGTATAGGATCATATGAGACCTTTCAAGTGCTACTGAGACCGAGAAATCACCCTGGAAAACTTATAGCAATTTTTTCTCTTAGGGATCCTCGGGGCCTATGCCAAGAAGCACCAACACCATAGAAAACCAAAACAAAGCCTTCCTAAGAATTTACAGGCCATCCCGATACATGTTTGCATTCTATTTGGTGCCACGATATTCCATTTGAATATAACAATGGACAAACTTACACCGACTATCTTTAAACTATTCGGCGTAATTACAAAAAAATAGGACCACGAGAAGAGCAAATAGATCTCGGAAAAGCCGAGACAGATTTCATAGAGTGTACCAACGTATAGGTGTAAGATCATATGATACATTAATGTTCCATGGAGATGGAGAAATCACACAAGGAACTTATATCAATTTTAGCTCTCGGGGCTCATAAGAGACTACACCGAACAACATGTCCCAAAGGCACCGGGATCATTGGGCACCAAAATGAAGCCTCGCCAAGCATTTACCAAGCCACCCCGATGTGTGTGAAAAGTTTATTTTGTTTCGTGAGCTTCCACTCTCAAAATATTGCATCAGTAACCTTGCATTAGAGTTTGAGTAAAAGCTAATGTTTACTTTGATTCTCATCACTTTTTCTCTCACTTTCTCTCTCTCTCTCTCTCTCTCTCTCTCTCTCACTTTTTCCCTCACTCTTGGTGATAAATTTTAATTTTCATAAATATGTTGTGTATTAATTTTGATTGAAAGAGATGAATAGACTCGTGTGTAAGCTAATTTGTTCTCTTTTTAACATGCAATGGAACATGAATAGACTTATGTGTAAGACCAAAACTATGTTTTATTTTAATATTATTGTATTAGAGTTAAATTAAGTGATATAACTCTAGAATGATGATGTATTACCATTTTGGATAAATCTTGTTTCATGGTTTAATGATCAAGTGATAAATGCAAATTGTGTGCATGATTGTATTATGTGTTCCCATTTGAATAGTTAAGATCATTCATTGCTGAAGTGCAATGTGCACTTATTGAGGAATATTTTAAGGTAAGGTGATTCCAACGTAAGTGAAGGATTTACAAAGTAATAATTGAACACTATCCCCCACTGTAGAACCAAGGGTTTCTAGATACCCTGAACCAACATATGAGTGAGTAGAGGATTGTTGATTCAAGCCATTGATTTCATTGTACAACTTTTTTGGTAAGATAGGAGTCAAGAAGGAGTGGTGAAAATCATAAGAATCATGTTTGAGGTCTTGGAACCAAAAACCAACCATTTAATAGCCAAATTTTTCCTCTCATGATCCACAATGGACCACAGTGAGGTTTAGGAGGGTTTGTAGGCATGGCACATGAAATGAAGGAATTATTGGATAAGATTTAGAAGGAAAAATCTTGAAGATGTGCCTCAATCACAAAACAAAAAAATAATTATTTTCATTGGTTGAAGAGCAAGATTTCCTTACCATTCCCTTAGAGGAATGTATACGCAAATGTAAACCTAGTTTAAGAAACCATTTTACAAACAATCCAAGCTTCATATATTGTGTTAAGCATTGAAACTTATAGGAGAGTATACTAGGCTTAATGGGTGCTTGAATATTCTTGATTTGTTCTTTGTAACCTCATACAAGTGGATATATGATACACATTATAGTGGGACAAGGTTAGTTAATGATTTAAGATAAAAAAATTTAAAAGGTGAGCTCTAAGGAGTTGTAGGAGTCAAAGTTTGAGATTTTGGGAACACCTTAGGATGGAAAAATTGGACTAATGAATCTTGTAATACTTTCTGGGTATCCTTAGATCCTTCTATCCATGCTTGTTGCAAGATACATTGTCTTAAGAGGTATAGTTGAATTTTTTGGCAAGATGAACAACAGTGGTATTTATAGCCTTATGAATCAAGTTAGTGATGGTCCTAATGATTTTATGAGGGTTAAATAGGGAGAACACTAATAAGAATTGAAGAAGGAAGTAGGTACATGATAAGATAAAAACAAGTATAAAGAGACAAAGAGAAAGAAGAAGAAAGTAAGGTAAATACAAGAGTAAGTGTTTCATGAAAATAATAATCACATAAATAATTAATATGGATACTTAGTCATTACTATTATGAAACCACAAACAATTTATAAATATTTAATAATATATCTTATTTATGAAACCACAAACAATTTATAAAAATTCAATAATATATCTTATTTAATTTGAATTGAAACTTTGAACCTAGGTTTAGAAAAGGTTCTCTAAACATATACACATTGATAAATTGAACGAATAATTACTCAGATTAGATAAATCTTTATACATGTTATATAAATATTGATTTCCAAAGTTTCATGCATATTATACATTGAAAATGCTAGTATACAAAACTAATTATTCAAATATGCTTTTACTTTCCTACTCTAAATTAATGAAGTGAAACAATAAAAATAAAACCGACCTCGAGAAGATAGCGGGGTTTACCGATACCCATAAATATTATTGATGGTGATAGATCCAAGCATGCACACAACTCCTTCTTTCTAAGGGGATAAGATACCTATAATGCATGTAGACACTTAGAAAAATATACGATTGAATAGATATATAGTGGATTGCACGGAAAAGGATAGCCCTATATTAAGCGAAGTCCTTGTAAGGATGTCAATCCACGTTCAAGAAATTAATCTGATAATAATGAAATAAAATGATAAATAAGTGATATAACCAACAATGCAAAGGCAAGGGACTTCACGTGGTCCAAGGCTATATGGTGGTGCAAGGTGATACCTAATCCAATAGGACTTTAGGGATCACAAAATGGCTCAAAGGAGAAAGGATGTAAACTATTGTGTACTCATAAAGGAGAGATGACCAATATTTTGGTTTTAAAATAGCTGATAGAATGATGTAGATGGTGCAAGTGGGCTTAATAGGGTTTGACAAGAACTTGTAATGGAAGAGTAGTGACAAAGGATGGGATTTATATGTATGAAGAACACAATTTAGGCTTAAATGGTTTAGCGAGAAAAGGATCACCGATGATTAAGGTGATTCATGGGTAATTAGGGCCGATCACTAGTGATTAGGGTCAATAAATCGTGCAGTGATTAGGGTAATCATCAACAATTTCGTGAAAATGTGCAAAGGTGATAATAAATGTGATAATAATGCAAAAGGGAAAGTACTTACCTTGTATACATTGATAGATAAGGCTGAGATGATGATGGTACCCGAGAGAGGAAGACTACATATGTCAAAATATTTGTTGAGTTTGATTCATGGATGTGTGAATGACCTCCAAGGGTGAAGAAGAGAGCGTTGAATATTGTTGTGATAAAGATAATGATCGTAAAATAAGATTACAATATGAATGTCTTGAGTAACATCTTGTTCTAAGCCAATCCCATCTTGAGGGAGCTAACTTGAAATGAAGGCCTGAAACATGTTTATATAATTTTATGTCAACCAAGGAGAATTTCAGCGATTATTTAGAATCATTGGCAATCAAGAAACACATGTGTAAAAGGTTATAATAGCTTCCCAAATCAAGGTTTTTGTTTTTTGTTGAATTATGTAAGTTGGGGAGAGGTTATACGGGTTAGGGATGTTGTTAAATGGTTGAGAGGTTGTTGATTTTTTTGTTTTATTTGATTTTGGTTTCTTAGTGGTTTGATTTGTTAAGGAGAGGGTAAAATAGGATATTACAATTGTATAATGATATTTATGGGGATTAAATATAATGGGGATAACTAAGACTTAGGATATAGATTTCTTGTATAATATGATAATGATGTGATAATGAGAGGGGAGATAGTAGATGTAGATATGGGAAATTAGTGATGCTAATTTTAGGTGTCTACATTTGCTCCTTTTGTTGAGTGCTTTTGAGATAAGCCACAAGACAAAAAATGATATGTGATAGATGAAAGATGTGGATTTATATGATGAGATGCTCCCCTTTAAATTAGGGATTGATGATCTAAAAGGGAATTGATCATGAGTTTGAAACAGATAGATGGAAAGATGAAAGGATGGAAATATGAGAGATGATGCCCCAGGATGAGGTATAGAAATAAGATGGGTACTGTCAGAAAACCAAGTGATAGGGGAACCAAATGGTTCATTTCCTATAGACATGTGAATTAACGATGGAACAGGGAAATAAAAAGATGTTTTAACGAGGTTAAAGGACTAGAAATCAAAGTTTCCACAAAGGTGGACTTACGAGGCTAAGAAGTCAAGTGATAGGGGAACCGAAGGGTTCATGTTCTATAGACATATTACTTAAACAATAAAATATTATGTTTTGACAAGGTCAAGGGAGAAATAAATGATTTTTCCATAAAGGTGGGATTACTAGGCCGGGAAGTAAAGTGATAGGGAAACAAAGGGTTCATGTCTTATAGACATATGACTTAAGGTGAAAATTGTTTTGATAGAGGACTATCCTTATAGTGATTAGAAGTGTATCACTTGAGGACAAAGCCGGTTGAAAAATGTTGATTTTACTAAATAGATGTGATGTTTTGATGTATAATGATGTAATGTTGAGATGTGCTTAAGATTGTGTGGATATTGATAGATGTTGATATGATGATAGATATTGATAGATGTCGATGTGGTAGGGTTGACGTTGTTAAAGTTATGTTTTTGATATGATGTGTTATTTGATATTTATTTTAAAGTGGATTTTGTGTATGTCCTAACCGAGTTCTAGAATAAAACATAGAGTGATTGCTTCGCACCTTTGGATTTGATACATATGTGATGGGTATAAGAATGTGAAAGAAATTACACTTTTGGCCTTAATAATATTTTTTTAACATGAGACTATGAATAGGTATTTACATAAGGGATATCAAATATATGGATGGAGTGATAATATGAACCTTCCTATGACATAAAAAGGTTTAGCATGTGTAGGTTGGTATGGAAAAAGAGGGTTCTCCTTTCGGCAGAGTTTCAGAGAGAGGTACCCCAACTATTTATATTATATATATTTTTATGCAAATTTATCAATGCGGGAAGTTTACTTTAATGGGAAAGTGGATTGATGTGAGAATATTTCCTAGGATGCTTGGATATTTGAATTTTTCAAGTTTGATCGATGTGGGAAGCCTATTTACATGGGAAGTTGTCCTTTGAGGAGTGGTCTACTTTTGATTTTTATTTTTTATTTTTACAAAGATACTTATCCTTTGAGGGATCATCTATGATTTTGTGGGAAGTTTTCCTTGAGGATCAGTCTAATTTTATTTTTGATAATATGATTTTGATATTTGAATAGCTATCCTTAAAAGGATTAGTTTCTTATTTTTATTTTCACTAGGGAGGCATCCATAGATATTTTTGAATTTATTTTGAGCTAAGAGAAAAAACCTAATATATTGTTTAAAGGAGTGGAGAAGAAATGTGTGCACGACCTACACATATATGCCCCATGACATGTATTTAGTTGGTACATAAGGTGGATGGATGTAATTATTACGGGGTTCCCACAGAGGGGGATCTTGTCCAACTTAAAAAATTTGATGAATAAAGTTGTGGTGGTCATCTTTAAGGTTTTGAGGACAAAGACGGAAAAGCGCATACTTTCATATCATTATGATGATAAATGGTTGGCTAGCAAAGTGGGATAAGTTAATTTAAGTGACTAACATCATGATGGTGAAAAAGGTTAACAATAGAAATACCATAAGTGAAATGCATTCAAAGGTTACATATCAGGTGTACCATCGAGGGATGACAAGATCCCGACCCATGTTATATGGACCAATCCAATTAGGGAAAATTTTGTGCATTTACTCCTTTCCAAAGTAGTGAAATTTTTATTTTATTGAGAGGATAGGTTTGCTGAAGATTCACTAGGGGGAGTTGTGTAAGGTAATTCTTTCAAAGTCTCATAAGAGAGGAGATCCCTAGTGGGACGATATGGATAGAGATAACATCCACTTTGAAAGGAATGATATATTTAATCTTAGGATGATGAAAGTGTCAATGTTGATTGATTAAGTATATGGTAAATAAAGGAGGATGTAGAAAATTTGAAAAAGGAACCGTTGAAAACTTGGATGAGATATGATAAGATGATTGATGAGGAGGGATAGATGATGAACCTTTGATATTTCCTTTTCTTTGTGTGTGTCGATTTTGGGTCGCGTCGGTGGGTGAACCGTACTTATTTGAGACAAAGGACATTCAATGGAAGGTGATGAGAAGGCATATAAGAAACTTTTTCGAGATCTGATTGATGGTTACCCCTTGTCCCGAAAAAGGTAGTGAGGATAATTTCAGTGAATTGGGTATATATGTTTATGATATTGAGGGACCTTTAATGGAAGGTGTTGGAAATATTTCTGAAAGGGGTTGGTTAATACCATATTGAGAATGTCCCCTTGACTTACATATTTTGTTGTAGAAACTGACAAAGGTGGAGGTGTTGATGATATTGGTGATGGCTTGGGAAGGTCTTCTTCTAGAGAAGATCATCGATGAGGAAGATTCACCTGAATTATGGCTTTAAATGCTTTACAACTCTCTGTGATATGATTTAGGCTTCTATGGTATGAACAATTTTTTTGATCGCATACATAGAGGTTTTTGAGTGTGTGGATTTTTGTTTTCATAGGTGGTAATGTGATAAGGGAAGATTGTATATGTCTTTCAAGTATTTCAATGTCAATCCATTTCGAGGACATGGATTAATGGATTTTGATTTTGATTTTGATTTGTTGGAATTATTGGTATGACATGCCTTATTTTTGGATTGGGGTGGATGCATGGATGTCGTATGGTGTTGGAACATCATAGGAATGTTGTGATATAGATAAGAGAAAGGATACAATGTGGGATTGATGAAATTGGATAATGGATGAGGTCCCATAATAAACAAGGGGGACATTTTATAGGTGAGATAGGGTTTGACTATGCGATATGATATATAGATAAAATATGGGGTCCTAAAATAGATAATGAGGGTGGAGTTATAGATGTGATTGATTTGGATTATGATAATGGATTGGGTCCCAAAATAGACGATAAAGTTGAGACCCTTGATGGCGTGTGTTTTGATTTTGTAATATCAATTTTAGGTAAAGGAGATGGTCTAATGACAAATTATAAAGATGAGGTCGGGGATGTGATAGGTTTCAATTTTTAATGTTTTATTTATATAGAGGATAGGGTCTCACATCAAATGATGAGGGTGAGGCCATGGATGTGATGGGATTTAATTCTATAGTTTTTGATTCGGGGAAAAGGTTCCGTAAAGGATGACAAGTGAGGAGCCAAGGATAGGATTGATTTTGACTCGATGAGGGATATGTTGTTTCTAGACATGATTGAGGTGGGTTACATTCATGTGAGCTATCTAGTTATTTAATTGGTTTACAATATGGTTAGACATATATATCTTTGATTGTAGGTGACCCCTTTGTAATGGTCTCTAAGGTGGAGTCTAAGGGTTGTGAGGAGGTAGTGGATGATTGGATAGTAAGCAAAGGTGACGCGTCGATACATGAGGATTACCAAAAAGGGGATCTAGGGACTTTGAGTCTTCAAGGGGAAGCATTGGTGATGAAAGGGTATCCTCATGGGGAAGATCATATGTAATGGTTTTGATGATGTGACACGACGGATGTGAGTATCTATATGCACTAAATCTATAGATCGTGTTTTATTAGGAATGCAAGTCATGTCACAATGTGTGTTAGTTTCATCTAGTTCATAGGAAGACCTAGGGGAAATAGATGGGACATGTTTAGATTGAGTATCGATATGGCCTTCTTCAAGGGCTTTTATTTCTAACTTTCTAGCCATGGTAAAGGATTCGTCAAAAGTATGGAATGTGTAGATCTAGATGATAGACGAAATGTTGTGGGAACATGATCGAGAAAAAAATCGATCGGATTCTAATGTATGCAAGTGAGAAGGTCAATTGATCGATGATGCTTTGTCATCTAGTGACAAAGTCAACAATGGATTTATTTTCAGATTGTTTGATTGTAGAGAGGTTACAAATGGTGATTTTTGAGTAATGTTGATAGAGAAGTACTTGAGAAACAACATGGCTAGTTGTGTGAAAGAGAATAAAGAGTGTCAAGGAGGGAGTTGTACTAATCCAAGGAAAGTACCACTAGTTACATAGGAAAGGTTCTAAGCAATAGATATTAACCGTGGATAATGAGATAACATGAGTGTCTAAATGTTAGTATGTGTTGCTAAGGATCCTCCTAGCCATGAAACATGGAAAAATAAAGTATTACCCAATGCAGAGGATAAGGCTTATATAGAACTAATGGATGTATGGGTTCACATGCACTCCTGATCATAAGTGAGGGCGTGTTTAGTTCCCATGGTAATGGATTCCAAATTTTCAAATTATTTCAACAGAGCTTGGATGGGATCATTTATAGGATTAAGCATGAGGGAATTAATATGTGAAAGTGGATAAGGATGTAGTTGATTTGATTTATAATGGTGGAGAGCAAGATGGTTTTGTTTTTGATGGGCTTGATGTGGAGGTTGATATGGTGTAGATTGTGAAGGTACCGATTATCGAGTAGGCTGTGATAAAGGGATTTGGGGAGATGTGTAGAGATGTTGAATATGTTGTTTTTGTGGAATGAGGGGGATTGATAGTGCTCTGAGTAGGCATGTGTGCATGGATTTGGGATGTCCGAGGTAGCAAGAGAGGTATTGAAGATGAGATAGGTTGATTGGAAGGAAAGATGGGGGATGTTAATAATCAGATGATATTGTGATGAAGGAGGGGATGTGGTGAGGATTGATTGATGGGATACACTTGACATGGGCTGAGTAGTGATAATTTGGAAATAACTTGGTATTAAAGGATAGGCACGGGTTTCTGATTGGATAGTGTTGTTGTAGGGTCTTATGATCGAATAAAAGGTAGACGTTCCATAGGGTAAAATAGATGGTTTGGGTGATTATGAGAATATGTCAAAGTTACATAAAGTTCAGTTGAGATGTGATAGGTTGATAATATTGATAAGGATTAGATCCTATGTAGGGGATGTTTTGAGATTGATTGGGATGAAAAGTTGTAGATGAAACCATTTAAGATGATTATAAAAATAAAGCATAAGTATTAAAGGGATATGCTAATGTAGAGGTTGAATGATATTAGATTATAGTCAATCGAAGATGATAAAATAAATCCCTAAGAGAGCTATAAATTTACGAGACAAGTCAAGGAGAAGAATTTTAATCATCCTTAGAATTTTGATGTGGAGGAAGAGGCCTGGAGGGAACCTAATGATATAGTTGTTCTAATGTTGGTTTTGGGTTTGTTTAAGTATGGATTCCTCAATATACCTAAAGGTACATGAGGCTGAATCTGTGATGGTGCCGGTATGGGGTATGGTATTGGGGCCTACCCCTCACTTCATTATCTTGCAATGATATGGGATTTGTGTTCTTAGCCAATATACCTAATAACTAATTATTTATACTTAGCCGTAAAATGAGTCGATTTCCTATTGGGAAATGAAATCCCAATAGTTATCACCTAGGTAGGAGTGTTTGATGCAAGTTTGATATTTGATGTGGTTTGGTTGTGTGTGAGGGAAGATAATGTGAATGCAATAAATTAACCCTTAGATTAATCTATGTGATCAAGTAGAATGCAAGGTTATTTTTAAGCCCAAAGAATGATTGATTTCGATGAGGACATATATTCAAATGAAATTCTCAAGAATGAAAAAAAGAAAAGAAGAATCACTCGTGAAACCCTTCCTTTTAATTTTCAAAATTTTTGGCTTTTTTCAGAAGAAAGCAAAATCGCAGCAAGCCAAAATCTATCATAACAGAAGAAACCTATACAAAGGTTATGAAGACAAAAATAAAAGAAAATGGTGTTAGGAACTCATTGATTGAGTAATCAAAAGTATTCACAGATATCATCGATGATTGATAGAATCATTGGCGATTCACACAATCACTGGTGATTTGACTAGATTGCTAGTGATTACAAAGCAGAAATCCAAAAAATAAATTTTGAATAAAAATATGAAATGAAGAAAAAGGTCCCACTAGGCGTACAAGAATGTTCAAAAAAAAATTCTTTCCTACTCTAAATTAATGAAGTGAAAAATTAAAAACCGACCTCGAAGAAGATAGTGGGGTTTACTAATACCCATGAAGATGACTAATGTTGATACTTGATGGATAGTTGAAGATTATATATCTAAGTATGCGTGCAACTTCTTCTTTCTAAGGGCATAAGCTACCTGCAATGCACAAACACTCAAAAAATATAGGATTAGATAGATATATGGTGGATTTCCCGAAAAGGCCAGGTCCCTAGAAGTCAATGGACTTCCTTGCAAGGATGTTAATCCACATTCAAGAAATAAATTTGATAATGATGAGATAAAATGATAAACATAAGATATAACCAACAATGCAAAGGCTAAGGTATTGACACGGTCCAAGGATACATGGTTGTCTGATGGTGATGCCCGATCCAATGGGAGTCTCAGGATCAAAAATGGCTCAAAGGAGAAAGGATGTAGATGGTTGTGTACTCACAAAGGAGAGACAAGAAATATTTTTGTTGTAAAATAGTTGATAAGATTGTGTAAATAGCTCATGTGGGCTTGATAGGGTTTGATAAGAACTGCAAAGGCAAAGTCCGACAAATAATGGGATCTATTTTCTCTGAAGGATGAGATTTGGGCTGAAATGGTCTAACACAAAGGGATCACCAAAATTAAGTTGAATTCCGAGTGAAATGCGGATGATCATCAATGATTAGGTCCGATCATTGGTGATTAGGGCCGATCGTCGATGATTAGGGTAGTCATAAACAACTTCGTGAAAATGTGCAAGCTAATAATAAACGTGATAATTTGTATCAAGGTTGCAAATGATGAAAAATTGAGATAATAATGCAAAAGGGAATGTGCTTACCTTAGATACATGATAAAGCGAGAGGATGATGGTACCCAAGAGAGGAAGACTACAAATGTTAGAAGATTTGTTGAGTTGGATTCCTAGATGTGTTAATGACCTCAAGGGTGAATAAGAGAGTGTTTAATATTTATTTAATGAAGAAGACTATCATACAAGTATGATTTCAATATGAATTCCTTGAGGAACATCATGTTATAAGCTAAGCCCAGCTTTGAGGGAAATAACCTAAAATAAAGGCCGAAAAACGCGTTTATATAAGTTTATGTCAACAAAGGAGAATCATCGGCGATTGGTTATAATCACCAATGATCCGTGAAACATGAGAAAAGGTTGTAACTACTTCCCAAATATAGGTTTTTTGTTTGTTTTGTCAAAGGATGTGAGTTGGGATAGGTTATATCCTGGGTCGGGGATGTTGTTAAATGGTTGAGAGGTTGATGATTTTGTTTTGTTTTATTTGATTTTGTTTTCTAAGTGGGTTGAGTTATTTAGAGAGGGTAAAATACGATTTTATAGTTGTATAATGATATTTATGGGGAGAACTCAGATTTAGGATAAGGATTTAATGTATAATATGATAATGAAATGGGTGCTAGTGGATGTAGATACGGGGAATTAGCGGTGCTAATTTTAATTATCTGCACTAATAAATGAAAAATATCCATAATGTCTTATATTGTCAAGTGCACATCATATTAGTTTGGATATAATTATAATCTCATAAATGTAAGGTCTCATAAAAAATATCAAGTTCCAAATAATATTAACGTGCACAATAAATATAAAAATGTGAATAGGTCATATAATATCAAGTCAATGCCATATAGGTGTACATACAATGTCGAACGTGCATACAATGCCATGCACATAGGCATACAAAATAAATGTCATAAGACATATTTTGTGTGTGTACATACATTCTTCATTTATGTGTGTTTCGTGTATGTATGTATGTTCTCTTCGTCAAAATATATTCCTCTCTTTTCCTTGCTCGAAGAAGGCCCTCCCTTAGATATAGATGGATATCTGTGAGATGACTTGGGATCCTCCATGGCCTGACTACGAGTCCTCTTATGCTCAAAACCCAACCGTAGTTGAACTGTAAATGTAAAAAAATTATCATAACTTAATTTGTATAAGTTTTCAACATTTATAAGACAATGCTAATGAAACTGTTTAGATGTACATACACTTACCCCAATCTCTCATTCACACTAAATCTGCATCTCACACTCGGTGAGTCAACGGATCAACTGGATCACAAATGAGGGTGTCAAAAAGATCGGTTTGAGGATTTTGTGCCCTCAAAGTAAAAATGGAAGGGGTTAAACCCTACATACACATAATATTACAAAATCAAACATCAAAATTAGCTTATAGAACTATATTAATAATAAAAAATTTGAATGCATATCTAAACATTTACGCCAACTAAGTACATGTATGTGTAATGACAATATTTTAACTAATTTTATCAATATACAACTATTTTTACCGCGCCACGCCTATGAATCATATGAAAAAGGATGCTACATATCATAGGTAAATCTTACGTATACACAATGTAATCATGTTGATTATCTACATGATGCTACAATGAAGCAAATTATTAAAATAATTTAACATAATATGAATTACATGATCTATTTAATGAAAATACGTAGTTTGTATACCTCATTGAGTTGCTACACGGATGAAATTGCAGTTGTAACACATTTCTCTACTCCTCGTAGAGATGGTGGCATGTCTTGTGAGGTCATCAACTTTATAAAAAAATATCACATCAAGTTAGTTGAGCATATATAATATATATAAAGAACATACATATATAGACATATATTTGAGTTCAAAAGTTATATATATTTACATACGTGAAAATTTTACAAAATTAACATTCTAAATTACCTCTGTGAATGTATGCATAGCCATGGTGCTCGCAACATGTGGTTGGGATGATGACGTCCCTCCCGCACATTGTAATATTAATGCATACATGTACATATGTATGTGTAAATTAATAAATTTGACCAAGTTCAAATACAATTATTTTAAAATTTTAACATATATAAGTAAATCAAGTACTCATATATTTTTGTAACATGTAATAAAAAATAAAAAATACCTGTGAAGGTGTCATCGATGTCTGAAATCCAAATGTATCACTCAAAAAGTGTCATACATAGCCACATTATCATGTGTACCACCAACAAAACTCCACCAACACTAGTCTACATGAAATTATCATCCTCATCGGGTCCCAAACATATGCTACCACAAGACGTGCAAAGATGTGGCCTCATATTACTACTACCTGGAGGAATACTTTTTCTACCTCCACCAACATTGGTATCATAAATATCCCTTATATGTTGGACAAGGGTATCAAAGATGCACTCAAGCACATACGGTGTATTAATCTCTCATCTCCTCCTTTACTACTGCAAGGACAGTCTCAGGATGAGGGGATGTTTTGTGTAGACTCTAATATGTTGAATAAGTGCATGTTGTGCACCTAGTCTATCCTATGCAGAGAATTTCCTCAGGCCTTGAATCTTGCGGTAGTCAAAATAGTTTGGGATCTCGTTGAGGATAAACTCGCAATAGAGTTTCCTCAAAAAGTATAAGTAGAACCTCATTGTTATTGCAAGGTGGAATATCAAATATCATCCACCATTGGTCCCAAAAATTATTTTTTATCAAATTATTATTGCACCAATGGATTGGAAACTGTTTGCATGACAACGAAACAAGAAAATTGGTTCTAGGGTTCCGTGAATAATGCACATATGAGGTCTTTTGTAATTTGTTTTTTCTTTACATTTGCATATGATAATTTATTGGCATAATATTCCCTACAATTCTCTCTATAAGATGTACAATGATCAATTTGACTCATTCTTTGAGTCAACTCCGAGAAAATAATGCCTCCAATCTATTTGCAAGTGAGGCATGGTGGGGATTTGTAGAATGGGAACCCTCATTTTTTAAATTAATTCCTCAATTTCAATCTTATTTTCCACTATATGGGTTGTTAAATCCTCCTAACTACTTGGGGATGTTCAGCAATTGTAGGAGGGCTAGGAGGGTTGACAAGATTTGTAAGGTTTTGTTATGGTTGTGGTGGAACTATAACAATAAAAACATGTATTTAATTAAAATCTACAATATAATTACCAAATTTCAATGCAATTCAAAGAAAACAAATTCCCGCCTCTTCTTTGTGGCATCATTGTCGATTTCACCTCAATCTAACCTTTTCGAGAGATTCGCAGAGTGATTTTTTTATTTATAGTTTATAGTAATGCGTATACATTATAACGCATACATGTTTTAGCTTCGAAAATTGTAAAGAAAAAAACAAAATGCATAATGCCAGCTTTTTGTTTATTTTCTTGAGAAATTTAGAAAAGAGAAAACTAATGTTGCAAGTAGAAAATCAGAGACTTGCATACATCAGCTAAATTTCATTACATGCACTTGAATTTAGAAGAAAACAAATATATGTAATAATAAACAAGACCAAATAGCATTTAATGAGCACAAAGTACCACTAAACTCCTTAGTAAAAAAAGGCTAAAATTCCTTCTTCCTTTATTGAAGCTCAAGCATAGAAATGTACATAACATAGAAATAGAAGACATTTTTGAGTAGGAAAAATGGAAGAAATTTTCTATCTCTTTTCTCTCTTCACAAGGATATCTCTCTCATGAATTCACAAAAAAACAGCTCCAATATCTAAGAAGTCTAGAAGTTTTTAAGAAGTTTTAAGAAGAAGCTCAAATGAGGAGCTTGTTACAATTTATAGAAGAGAAGGAAACTCTTCATCTTCCGGTGACTTTTCAAATACTTTAATGTGACTTTAGACTATTCATATTCCACTTAAATATTTAAGTCCCTTTTATAAAACAAGGTGACTTAAAGTTTACATTATGTTTCTAAAGTCACTTAAAGTTATATTAAAAAGTGAAAACCTCAACACAAAAATATAACATTGATGAGAGAGAGTGTTGGGTGAGAAGAGAAGAGAGAGAAAGAAGAGAAGAAAGAAGAAAAGAAGAAGAATTATGTAGAAGGATGAGCCGCTGCAGTGGATTTGATCTCGCTCCTTGATTGGTTTCCACTTCGCTCCTGAGAAGGCCTTCTCCTCCAAGATCTTTGCTAAAAATCTTAGCTCAATGAGGTAGGTTCCACCTTTTCGGCATGAGGAATGAATGCAGCTCAAGGTATCTTGTCCATCCATCAGCCACATTGTTGATGTCTTTGCACTTCCCGAACCATGATGAATTTTCTGTGATAAGTGTAATAGAGGCCCGAATCTCTGAGAGGAAGTTGAGGGTATCCTTAGTGAAGGACGATGGGTTACTACCTCTTTCTTGATGTATTCTTCAAATGGACCAATCAACTCATCAACAATTGTATCTTCACCCATTATAGGTACTCCAAGTTTTTGAATTTTCTAATTTACACTATCCTACAATTTGTATGCTTGTTCCTCTTTTTCCTCCAACTCTGTGATGGCCGATTGATTTCCTCAAAACCTGATTACCAAGGCCCTCACCCACACATGTGACAAGTCTTTTGAAGGAGTTTCAAATATCTTCTATCGATCAAACTCCTGGCGATGAGTGTTGCTCATTTCATCTACTACTGGGCCCAAAGGTTCCCAATAGTCCCTTTCTTTCTCCAAGTCCTCCTTGAGTTTCATGTCCTATTTTTTCACACACATATAAGTGAAGATTTTGACCACTTCTTGGAGCACTAACTTCCCTTTTTCAGAAATTGAGTTAATCCATTCATTATTCACTCACCCCTGTATTGTGAACTCGTGTGTCTTCTGATGGATTCTTGGATTGAAGCTATTAATGGGCACAACTTCCTTAGTGGGAATTTTCATGGCATTAGGATCAACTAGATGTTGCACATAGAATGATCAGAGTTTTTTACACCTACTCTTTTAGTTCATCAATCTTCTTCTTATACTCTTTATTCCTTGCCACCATGTGAGAAGAAGATTGTTGATACATGTGCAAATCCCCTTCATGTTTTTGGTCCCAGTTGATTGTGCTCATTTCATAATCATTGGTGTCATCTCATCCACTAGCTTGATTACCTTGGGAGAGCTACTTGATGTATTGATTACCCATTTCCCCATTGTAGAACCGTGAGGTTGTATGTGTGAGCTTTCTTGATCTTTTTTCTTTGGCCAATGAGACAATCATGCTGATAGATCAGGGGATGCCACTTGTTGCATAGTGTGGGTGTCGGGGAAATTATTTCCTACATCTAAGGAAACATCTCATTAGACTGGGTTCAATGATAGGTGCACTAACAATGGTACCCTATTTTGAAGGAGGAAAATCCTGAATGAGAGAGGCATGGGTGTCATCAAGAGGGAAACCTCTTGTGGTGGCTTGAAGACTGGATCTTGAACCATGTGTTCTTCATCCACTTGTGCCTTTTGTCATGGGATTTTCTTCCTACATTTCTGTGATCAAATCTTCCTCTCGTAGTGATGTAAAATGAGCCTTCTTCTACTCTGAGTTTCTTTGGCATCTTCTCATGAGGAGAAGCTTCCAATTTATGTGGCCTTCCTTTTCAAACTCACTCTCAGAGTGTTTAGAACTAGAAGTCACCTCTATGAATTTTGAAGATGACTGATGGGAGACTTGCTTCTGACTTGGGGGAATTCCTCGTGACTGGATGATCATGGCTCACTTCTTTTGAAACCAATTTCTCATTCTCCTCACCACCACCTTCTCATCCACTCTAATATATCCCTGATTCATGAACATACAAGTTGATTGGAGGTATAAAGGGGACATCTTGACTACTGCATACTCAGGATCATACATCTTTATCCCATCATGTGCAAAATATCTTCATACCAGGAGAACTTGAATTTCCTCATCTCATTGATTGTCATCCTCATATGGTCCTTTTCATGCACTTCAAATTCATCAATGTAATTGGCCCAGTAGTCCTCGACTTGTGGCTCATGTTGTAATTTTGGGACATAGAAAGAGTTGGGATCTTCTCGGATGTCAAAATTAGGCCTAATAATGTAGGAATGCAAAGTCAAATGAGTGAAAGTAAGCCTCCAGATGAGATGTGTCATTTGAGCTCTTGCACATGAATACCCCGAGAGAGATAGGAAATGGAATCAACTTCTTCCTCCTACTTATAATTTTTATTCACTTGAATGATCTATCTGCAGAGCTCAAACAATAAAATTTGGTCACTAAGGTACTTGGGCAGCCTTAGCGGTGCTTGGTCGAAGCCAACAACTCACAGGTAGGAGAATGTCGAGAATTGTATGAAATAGGAGCCATACTTCTTGATCAAGGATGCCACTTGTGATGACATCCTAGCTTCCAGATCTCCTTCCAAGCTTTGACTACATGTACATTGTGAATGCATCATTCACGTGAGTGAAATTCCTATGGCTTTCCTCCATCACCACTATGGAAGTTTCTCAAACACAAGCACCTTGGTGGAAATGTTTTGTGTGAGATCCAATCCCTTGAATGATCTTGAGCTAGTGAGGAGGTAGACCAAGTAAGAAGTCATGTGGAACTTCTTCATCATGGGTACTTGGAGTAGTTATAGATGGAGGTTGTCGCTGATGATCTCCCCTAGTCAATTCTTTATTTTCCTTTTGTCAATGTCAAGATGAAAAGGCCCATCAGTCTTGGAAGTCTCTTGTGCTTGCTTCACCCATTACTCTATTGAGGAGAGTGATGACATATGAATATCCTTCTTGAACTCACACCTTGGAAGGTTCTTGGGCATCCTTGAGGGATTTCTCCCTATTTTCAACCATGACCCAAGCAACCCCTTGCATGTATGCATCCATCATTTCCCAATCATGCAAGGCCTTATCTTTTGAGATGATGACCATGTTGGGTGATGTCGGTATATATATAGAGAAAGTGAGATGGTTCTAGGGCTGATGAACCACCATTTTGTACCATTTTTCAGCTCGGATGGTTCATGTTTTAGGCTCATAGTGGTGAGAGAAGGCTAGGACCAACTCATGACTTTGGACAAACATTGGGTGTCTATAGTGGAAGTGAACAAGCCACTAGTGAATATCTGATCTTCAATCTTCTTTCGGTCTCTTGGTTGTCATGTGAGTTCTTAGGTCATTCAAGGTCCATGTACAAGACATCATTGTCTTCTATCTCATACTCGTAGGCAAAGGGTTGTGCCATCTTCTTCCGTCTATCCACTTCTGCTTCATTTTTTCCTAAATAACAACTTACTATTTTTAGTAAGTATGAAAAAAATAACTCCTCGAACCTCAACTAGATGTTGTGACCTTGATTCCCCTTCTCCCTGCATTCCTCTCTCCTTCTGGATCAACTTTCTATTTTTTTAGCAGGTTCTCGTGGGACCACTTACTATTTTTAGTAAGTGCCAAAAAAATTCCTGTTTCGATGAATTCTCAGCTGCAATGCACCTCCAATGTCTTCTGTCTCCTTCACAAGTTCTTTTGTTGATGACTTTCCCAAAATAGCAATTCCCCTATGTAGAAGACCTACTATTTTTAGAAAGTGGGATTTTAGAGGTTGGATTGATGTGAAAATTTTTTTTATGATATGGTTTTTTCCCAATATCCCCTCTGAAATTTTAGACCTACCCGCTTAATAGTCTAGGAGATTTTAAACTTTCAAATTTTGGACTAGTAGTGCTTCTAGACATGGAAACCATTAATGGACCTCAAAAATTACAGGTCTGGTTTTCTCCTCCATTTGTGAAAAAAATATATATTTTGATATGGTTTTTTCTTGGTGCTTCACGTGAAATTTTACTTCAATCGACAAAACCGGTTTGATGGGAAATTCAATTTTTTCTTCGTTGAGTCGGAAAGGAGATTTCTTCATTGTGAATGATCTATTACATGAGAGGAGAGTTTGAAGGTATTTTTTTATGGTCTTGGGATAGAGGAAAAAATAAAAAAAAATGTTTCATTTCATTCATGCACTAGTTTTGCAAGATTTCTATGAATCTTTATTTTTTGAAAATGGAGATTTTCATTGTTTTTTTTCTTTCTTGTTCTTCGCTTCTTCTTCCTTGTTTGCTCAAACTTCCTTCTACGAGACATGTATGTATTTCATGGAGTGGAGGAAATATTTTTCTTTGATATACCTGGTTTGAGGTTTCATAAATGGTGGAGTGATGATGGGAAGTTGTAGAGGAGGAGGAAGAATGTGTGCATGAGAGTTAGATATAAGAAGCGGGAAGAAGAAAGTGCAGTTGGGGATTTTAAAAATTTCAAAAAATCATGCACAGAGAGGGTTGGGAAAATTTTATTGTCCCTGACATCCCTCACCTCAAAGGGATGTGAGGGACATCAATTTCCATGGTGGTGAGAAAGAAGATGACACGTGGCGGTGATCGACGACAGGGAGTGAGAGCTAGAAAATCAGCTTTAAAGCACGAGGGTTGGAAGCGGGTCACATGGGTGACCAAAAATATCTCCTTAGAGGGATGGGAACATTTTTCAAGGTTTTATGTCCCTAAATATGAGGGACATGGGACATCAAATTCCATGGTGATCTTAGAGCTGACACGTGGTGGAGATCCGACGGCAGGGAATTTGAGCTCCAAATTGCACCCGAGGGCTGAACTGACAATCTTGATGGTCGCATGGGGTTTTAGAGGTCACATGGGGGCTGGGAATTTTTCCAAGGTTTATGTCCCTGACCCTGAGGGATTTGGGGACACAAAATCCCACCAGGCCTCTGGAGTTGACATGTGTCCTCCCAAAATTTGGCTAACTCCCGAACTCGCTCCAAGAGGACAACTTGAGATGATGATAACTTGAGCTCCGATGGACTTTTTGGAAAAAAATTTTATATGATCCTAACTAGAAATGGAATTTTAATCCAATGGTGGGGTATCATGTCTTGATTCTTCCATTTGATCCCTAAAAATGGATTTTTGATTTGGTACTCCACTTGTGCATGAGAAAAACTACTTGCAGACCTAATGCGCCAAAGTGTTGTGAAAAAAATGATTTCACCATCTTGTAGGGATTGGAATTATATTTTTGGAGATTTTTTTTTCTCCTAACTCCATCTAGAGCTCCTGGAATCACCTTCGGAAGCTCAAGTGGTTATTTTGGCATGTGTACTGACTAGGCCTGTGAACCCTAATTTTGGTGAAACTACCCCAACTTCTCGAGCCCTTCCAAAATCTTCTGAATCATTTCCATGATGTCCCAAGACCTTTGAATCACCTCCACATCCATTTTTTAGGCTCTTCTTTTTTCTCCACTCCATGGGGTTTCTCCAGCCCTAGGAAGGCTAGTGATAGCCCTTCCCACAATTACTTGTAGCTTGCAACTTTTAATGAACTCCTAAAATCACCTAGGGGAATGAATGGATTTCCTAAATCACCTAGGGGATGAGATAACATTAATTGGGAGGTCACTTGGACTGATTGGATAGACTTGGGGTGTCTTGGAATGATAGGACTTGAAAAAATTAACACAGGGGTATAGTTGTCATGCTCGGGAAATTGTTAATTTCCTTGTTGCACATTTGCATGAAAACAATGGCTCTAGCTTGGGGACATGACATGGACTGAGTGTAGTGAAGACATGACATGGGGAATCCAGAATCTCAATTTTAGACCATATGATCCATTGACTAGTGCCTTATCCATTGGGCCCTGTAGAGTCATGTACAATTTACAAGAGAGAAGGATAAAAAGAAAGAAAACACACACACACACACACAAAAATGGAAAAGGAAAACACACACACACAACATAAAGGGAAACACACCTAGAAATCACCTATGGTACAAGGTGGGGGACAACCCACTTTCACTGATGATACAATTTTAGGTATTTCCCACTGTGAGGCAATTCTAGTGGTGTTCCATCCAAATATGAGAGTAGAAAAACATTCTCACCACAAGCTTTCATGAATCTGGAATGGGCCGAGCCATAATGAATCAAAATTTCCATGGCTTCCTTTTGGTTCCCTTCTCTTGTCCCATAGTAGGATGAAGTCTCCAACTTTGAATTCTCTCACTTTGGCTTTCTTGTCAAAAATATTCTTTACTTTCAATTGGTGCTCTTTAATATGGTCCACCACTCGGAGTCTATTTTCTTCTAGCTTCTCAAGAAAGAGGATCCTCTTGTCAATGGAATCCTTGTATTATCCATCTTCTATTCCTGTAGCAACTTGAGAGCCAACATCTCAATCGTGATGGGAATTTCTTTTGACCCCATACAATAGTTGGAATGGTGACATACCTATTGCCTTCTTGGGAGTGATCATGTCCACCCACAATGCATCATACAAATTTTTTGTGCCAATTCCTTTGGTTTTCATCTATGAGTTTGTGGATGATGGTTACAATGTTCTTGTTTCTTGATTTGGCCTGTCCATTTCCCTATGGATAGTAGTCGATGAATGAGATAAAGAGATTTCATAGCCATAGAAAAACTCAGTCAACTCCCTTGAAGAGAAATAGGTAGCATTGTCTGCTACAATCTTTTGTGGCACTCAAAACATACTATGATATTCTCCTTGATGAAGTTACATATTGTTTTGGTGTTGGCTTTCTTGGTTGGAATGGCTTCCACCCATTTTGTGAAGTATTTTATCATTGTGAGCACATAGGTGTGCCCCATGCTTGAGTGAGGATTTAGAACACCGATGAAATCTAGTCCCCACTGCTGAAATGGTTCTTCAATAACAACTGGCCTGAGTGGTAGTGCAACAAGTTGTGGTCTCCCAAATTGTTGGCATGCTTCACATTTGGAAACCCATTCTGAGTGTCTAAGAGGGTGGGCCAATAATACCTTCCTCAGAGGATCTTGTGTGTAGTGACCATCATTGAGAAATGTCCACCACATGCTTGGTCATGGTATGCTTTAAGAAATTTTTCTTGTTGCTCTTTATCTACACACCTGAGGAAGCATCCATCCAGACCTCTCTTGTAAAGTGTGTGATTCCAGATTACAAATTTTTTTCCTTCATCTTGAGTGTTCTCCTTTTCTTGTAATCAAGATGAGAAGGGAATTCTCCATAAGTTAAGTAATAGGAAATATCAACATACCACTCATCAAGTAGTGGTTACAAAGAGAACCTGTGGATTGTTTTTGGAACAAGTTGAGAAAGCACAATTTTCTTCACCATGTTGAGATTTGAGTGTTTCATCTTCAACAATCAACCTACACAAACCATTTCCCCTTACCATATTGGAGGGTCAAATCTCTAAGTCATATTCTTGAGTCTTTGCAATCCAATTTCCTCTTTTAGCTCTGGGATCTTGTTGTGTCAAGATGGACTTGATTGCACTGTTGGGGACCATCACCACCATATGAGAGTTGAGGATGTAAAACCTAAAATTTTTTATAGCCTTGACCACTGCATAGGCATGCTTCTCCAATTGGTTGTAGTTTAGTTCATGATTTTTCAATGGAAACTCATGAAAGCAATAGGTGCTTCCACGCCTTCATCATTCTTCTAAACAAGAATGACAGAGAGGGTATGTTCTGATGCATAACAATACATGATGAACTCTTTGTTAAAATATGGAGACACAAGGGTTGGAGCCTTAGAAATGGATTTTTGATATCTTCAAATGTTTCCTTCCCTTCATTGTTCCATTTGAATTTTTCATGTGGTTTCATCATGGTGGTGATGTGCTTTGTCAATTCAGCAAACTCAGGAACAAAGTGATGAAGAAAATTCACCTTTCGAAGAAGGAATGAACTCCTTTCTTGCTTGTGGGTAGAGATAGTGCTTGAATGGCTCATACTCTCTCAGGATCAATGTGTGCTCCATGTTTATTCACAATGTGCCCCAGTAACTTTCCTTCGTATAACTCCAAAAATGCACTTTTTGGGTTTAGTGATATGCCATGTTTTCTACACCTTGCAAGTACTTGTTCTAAGTGATGGATATGATCTCCCCTCTTCTTTGAAAACACCATGTGAGATCATCAAGATATATGAAAATGCAATGTTTTAAATATTTGAATGCCAAATCCATCACCCTTTGAAATGTAGCTCCCACATTGATTAGGTTGAAAGGCATTCTGTTGTAGGAAAAAGTGCCCCAAGGCATTGTGAAGGTTGTCTTGGTGTGATCCTCCTCTACCACTTTGATTTGATTATACCTGAGAATCCATCAAGAAATGAAATCATTTCAGATCTAGTGATTACTTGCAAAATGTGGTCCATGATAGGGAGAGGATAATTTTCTTTAGTGATGCCTAGTTCAAGTTGTGGAAATCTACACATATTCTTATTTCACCATTCTTCTTCCACACATGGCACAATGTTGGCCACCCATGTTGAATGATGGATGGGAAAGATAATCCTTGCATTAAGCATCTTCATTACCTCCTCTTTGATGGTATCAAAAATCTTTGGGTTATATGGCCTTTTTTTTTTCCTGAATGGCTTGGCATCCTACTTCAAGGAATTGAGTGATGCATTTCCTTTGGTTGGAAGGATTTGAGTTCATCATAAGAGTAGGCCAAAACATCTGAATATTTCTTGAGTAATGCACAAAAAACCTTCTCTTCTCCTCGGGTGAGAAACATTTTCCAATATTGACCATCCTTGGCTCCTCTGGGGTGCCGATGTTTTCCTTATCAAAATCAGTTGGGCACCGAGAAGATTGTTTTTCTTTCTCTTGAATGAATCTATCATGTTTTTCAAAGAGGTCTTCAGAGAAACTAGGCCTTTGGGAATCTTGTTTCCTTTCAATTTGATCACTCCTTCTTCATCAATCCCTTCAAATTCTTCTTTCTCTTCTTTGGCTACCACTTCTCGGTGTGGATTTTTCTTCCTTCAAAGAAGAGATTATTGAAATTATCCCTTTGTTCCAAAAATGCTAGAATCTAGTTATCATCATTAAAGACTTGCCAATGATTTGCATTATCTGGTACACTAGGCTGAATACCATTTCAATGGTCACCTTGTCTTTACCAAAAGAAGGATGAGGTGTCACTAGGAAGCCGAACACTACAAGAGAATCATCCTTTTCATTCTTTTCTCTTGGGATAGCTTTGATGGAAAATGCATCAAAAGATTCAATGTAGTCCCATACTTTATTTCTATAATGTCGAGAGTCTTGGATTTTTCACTGATATTGTTTTGGACTTGCTTTACTATCACCTCACATCACCCTAACATCTCATCTTCTTGATTCCCATGTCTTCTACCATGCCCATGCCTAAGAGGAGAGCTTCATATTCCATGTGTTTTGTATTATCAAATTGCAGCTTGTAGGAAAATGGGTACAATTCATCGGAAGGAGAGTACAACACCATGCCTACTCCCGAACCTACACTGGAATGACTACCATCAAATTCCATCATCCAAACTTGATCTTCTTCCTCTTCCATAAGAAGTGGAAAGTTCTCATCTTTTTCTGATGTGAGGAAGTAGTTTCCTAGCCCACTATCTTGAAAAAGAATGTTTTCCTTTGGATCATCAACTTTCATATTGTGAACTTCATCTTTTCCTTACTAGAAACAACTTCTTCATCTCACCTTTCACTAGAATAGTTATAGATGACCAATCCATTTTTATTTCTCCACCCAAGTCTCTGTAGAAAAGCTTTCTCAGTAGCATGCCAAAGGATGTTGGGATGTGTCACCACTAGGATGGTTAGAAGCACCTTCTTATCTGGAAAATCAGCTAATGCTACATGTGCATCTTTGATTCTTCCTACCAATGGACACTTGTTTGGATTCATTGAATAGCAGGTGCCATTTTCCTAGGTCAAGGTGAGGCCTAGAGCATTTGCAACTTTGATGGGCATCACATTATCTGAGGCTCTAGAATCTATGATGTAATTATTTAGTTGGAAGCCTTTAATGAGGAGTGATAGGTAGAAAGGTTCAACCTTGTTGGTTTTGGAGGCACTGAGGGCTAGCATGTTTTGAGAAGGTGGTGTGGATGGTGGGGAGTAAGCCTTTGGAATTTGGACTGAGGTTATAGGATTACCACCACATGGACTACATCAATGAACCTATCAAATTGGGTAAGGATGCGTTTGTAGGTATTCTATTTTATGAGTTGGACTTTATTTTTTCTTGCGTGTTCCACAAAGTCAAATGGGGTTATGGTGGTGGGAAAGGAAGAGGTTTTAGGAATGAAAGAATATTTACATGGTGAAGGTTTTGCTACTTTGGGGGTTGAATTTTCCTTCATGGGTGCAGTAACTGGCTTGGAAGGAGGTGGGGATGTAGGTTTTGATGGAACCTTAGATGTTTTATGGAAACAACATTTGAAGGAGAATTATTTTTAGTAATTTTTGAGTTGGGAGAAGGACTGGATGACTTACTTGGTATGGCAGCATGATCCTTGCTAACCAGTGGGTCGATTTTTCTTTAGCCAACTCCATCAAAGGTGGTAGTGGTGATCCTCTACTGATGATTTTATTTTGTGGAACCTCCACAGAGAATCTTCTTTTCTTCTTCTTTTCCTTTACCACAGCCATTGAGGATGGAGCACCTTTCTTGGATTGTGCATGTGTGAGTGAAAATTATGCATGAGAAACTTGGAGCTTCTTCATCATCATCATCTTCATCATCAATGTACTCAATTAGGCCATTGTGCATATCACCATCAACTTCCTCGACCTCAAGATAGTTGTCATCATCATCCCCACATTTTCTTCTTCAAGTTCTTCAATTTCCACTTCCTCCTCTAGTTCTTGGTGTCACAGGTGGCATTGATTGGTGGTGCTTGAGAGAGCCGGTGAGGAGGTGGAGAAATCCTTGGTCTATTGGGAGGATTTGGTTTCCTTGGAGTGTTTCCGCATTGTGATCTGGGAGAGTTGTTTCTTCAAGGAAACCAAGTCATTTGCCATTTTTTGGAACATTGGGTCCATGGTGACTGAGCTTGAATTCTTGAATTCTGGCCTTTTTTCTTTCCATTTGGGCCTTTCACTTTACTAGACAAGATTAGATCATCATGGTTTCTATCGTGTGGTCTGAGCTTCCCTCAATGTTCTTGGTTGGGTTCTTCTAAGGAAGAAACCTACTTCTGATGGAAAGGCACTGATGAAGAATCTCTTCAAATTATTTTAGGAGGCACCACATCTTTAGGGATTCTTCTTATCACTCTATTATATCTTTTATGAAGTCTCTCATTGATTCAGAGGTTTCTTTCTTCATTTGTACCAATTGGACCAAGAGATCTTGACAGTCTTTTGTGGTCTTGAACTTGTGTTTGAATGCACTTCTAATATCTTCCCAGTAGGTGACAGACCTCGAGGGTAGCATGTAGAACCATTTGGAAATTTTTCTTGGAGTGACTCCACAAAGAGCTGGACTGACACATCTTCATCCTCAACACCCAATACACCACAAGTGGTGATAAATATTACTACATGTTCTTTGGGGAGTTGAGAACCATCCCCTCTTGAATTTTGGAAAGTTTTTTCTTGAGCCTTTTGGTAGCTTGTGAAGTGGTTGAGCAAAGTGAGTGGGTGTTTCCCCCCATGGTACATTAGGCCTATGGACCTCATGATCATGATCCCCATTTTATTTTTGTTTCTAGCTTCCAACCTCTCTAAGGTTGTGGCTTTTGTTTACTGCTCTTTCATCACCTCGGCTTGAAGTCTTTCAATTTCTTCAAGTTGAGCTCTTATTTCCTCTTCCACTCTTGCTTCTCTTTCTCTAGCTTCTTCTTTGGTCTCTACATTAGTGAAATATTCAAGGTTCTCATTGATGTATGGAAATTCACCATCAAAGGATTGGAAACACTCAGGTTCCCAACGTGACCTGGTTTCTTGATGAAAGGGAGACCTCTAAATTATGAGCAGCTCTTGTCTTCTTTGAAGCTCTTCAAAAGTGGGGTTGGTTTTTCCTCCTTGTCTCTATTTTCAGGTGTATCTTCTATCCGCCATCTTGGAAATCTATGCTCTTCTTTGTGGTGTTGGAATTTGTCTTTGCCTTTCCAATTCAGCAACATGTGTTCTTCTTCAAGGTCAAGAATTCTTGTGGAAATGAAGTAGTGGTTGACACTTTTCTGTTATGCCAGATAGCTTCTCTCAAATCTGAAGCAATATCCTCTTGGATGTGGAAGAGAAATTTAGGTCTTTCAATAGGAGGATTTCCTAGAATAGCCATGGTTTGTAGACATGAGGCTCATATAGCTATTCAAATTCTAAAATTTTTTTTTTTTTTTGAATTTTGAATTTTTTTTTTTTGTATTTTTTGACCTTTTGGTCATATTCAGTGTAGATGTTCTAAATTTTACCCCATGGTGGGTGCCAAAAACTATTGGTGAGAAAATTTTTTAGGGAAAATTGGTGGTTATCTTGCCAACACTCTTGGGAGTCTAAGTCCCTCTACTCTACTTAAGCAGTAGCTTGTCATATGTGCATGTGTGAGTAAAAAGTGAGTTTTATCCTAGTGGCCTTTTTTGGTCGGGGATCCAATAGGGGCACTCCACTAACCTATGGAAAAATCTTGCATATATCTATGCAAGAGAGGAATTTTCTAGGAAAGTGGGAAAGGGAGTGAGAAATTTAGAAAAGAGAAAACTAATGTTGCAAGTAGAAAATTAGAGACTTGCATACACCAGCCAGAAGTTTCATTACATGCACTTGAATTTAGAAAAAAAAAAAATATGTAAAACAACAAGACCAAATAGTGTTTAATGAGCACAAAGTACCACTAAACTCCTTAGTCAAAAAAGGCTAAAATTCCTTCTTCCTTTATTGAAGCTCAAGAAGAAATTGTACATAACATAGAAATAGAAGACATTTTTGAGTAGGGAAAATGGAAGAAATTTTCTATCTCTTTTCTCTCTTCACAAGGATATCTCTCTCATGAATTCACAAAAAAAGCTCCAACATCTAAGAAGTCTCAGAAGTTGTCTAAGAAGATTAAGAATTTTATTAAGAAGAAGCTCAAATGAGGAGCTTGTTACAATTTATAGAAGAAAAGGAAACTCTTCATCTTCCAGTGACTTTTCAAATACTTTAATGTGACTTTAGATTATTCATATTCCACTTAAATATTTAAGTCCCTTTTATAAAAACAAAGGTGACTTAAAGTTTACATTATGTTTCTAAAGTCACTTAAAGTTATATTAAAAAGTGCAAACCTCAACGCAAAAATATAACATTGATGAGAGAGAGCATTGGGTGAGAGAGAGAGAGAGAGAAAGAAGAGGAAGAAGAAGAAAGAAGAGAATTATGTAGAAGGATGAGCCATTTGTAGTGGATTTGATCTCACTCCCTGACTAGTTTCCACTTTCATGCTCCTGAGAAGGCCTTTGTTCCTCCAAGATCTTTTCTAAAATGAGTTGCTGCAGGTTCCACTTTGTCGGCATGAGGAATGTGAATGCAGCTCAAGGTATCATCCATCCATCAGCCACATTGTTGATGTCTTTGCACTTCCCAAACCATGATGAATGTTTCTCTATGATAAGTGCAATAGAGGCCCGAATCTCTGAGAGGAAGTTGAGGGTATCCTTAGTGAAGGATGATGGGTTTTCTACCTCTTTCTTGATGTATTCTTCAAATGGACCAATCAACTCATCAACAGTTGTATCTTCACCCATTGCAGGTACTCCAAGTTTTTGAATTTTCTAATTTACACTATCCTGTAATTTGTACATTTGTTCTCTTTTCTCCTCCAACTCTGTGATGGCCCGATTGATTTCCTCAAACCTGATTTCCAAGGCCCTCACCCACACATGTGACAAGTCTTTAAGGAGTTTCAAATATCTTCTTGTCGATCAACTCCTGAGTGATGAGTGTTGCTCATTTCATCTACTACTGGGCCCAAAGGTTCCCAATAGTCCCTTTCTTTCTCAAGTCCTCCTTGAGTTTCATGTCCTATTTTTGTCACACACATGTAAGTGAAGAGTTTGACCACTTCTTGGAGCATGAACTTCCCTTTTTCAGAAATTGAGTTGATCCATTCATTATTCACTTGCCCCTGTATTGTGAACTCGTGTGTCTTCTGATGGATTCTGGATTGAAGCTACTGATGGGTGCAACTTCCTCAAGTGGGAATTTTCATGGCATTAGGATCAACTAGATGTTGCACATAGAATGATAGAGTTTTCACACCTGCTCTTTTAGTTCATCAATCTTCTTCTTATACTCTTTATTCCTTTCCACCATGTGAGTGGAAGATTGTTGATACATGTGCAAATCCCCTTCATGAGTTTTCGGTCCCAGTTGAATTGTGCTCATTTCATAAGTAGCTTGGTGTCATCTCATCCACTGGCTTGATTACCTTTGGGCTGAGCTACTTTGATGTATTGATTACCCATTTCCCCACTGTAGAACTGTGAGGCTATATGTGTGAGCTTTCTTGATCTTTTTTTCTTTGGCCAATGAGACAATGTTGATAGATCAGGGGTTGCCACTTGTTGCATAGTGTGGGTGTTAGGAAAATTGTTTCTATGCATCAAGGAAACATCTCATCGGACTCAAGCTCAATGATAGGTGCACCAATGGTACCCTGTTCTGAAGGAGGAGGAAAATCCTGAATGAGAGAGGCATGGGTGTCATCAAGAGGGGAAACCTCTTGTGGTGGCTCGAAGACTGAATCTTGAACCATGTGTTCTTCATCCACTTGTGCCTTTGTCATGGGGTGTTCTTCCTACATTTTATGATCAAATATTCCTCGTAAGTGATGCAAATGAGCCTTCTTCTACTCTGAGTTTCTTTGGCATCTTCTCGTGAGGAGAAGCTTCCAATTTTGTGGCCTTCCTTTTCAAACTTGCTCTAGAGTGTTTAGAACTAGAAGTCACCTCTATGAATTTTGAAGATGACTGATGGGAGGCTTGCTTTTGACTTGGAGGAATTCCTCATGACTGGATGATCATGGCTCTCTTCTTTTGAAACCAATTTCTCATTCTCCTCACCACCTTCTCAGTCCACTCTAATATATCCCCTGATTCATGAACATACCAGTTGATTGGAGGTAGGGGACATCTTGACTACCACATACTCAAGATCATACATCTCCATCCCATCATCATGCAAAATATCTTCATACCAGGAGAACTTGAATTTCCTCATCTCATTGATTGTCATCCTCATATGGTCCTTTTCATGCACTTCAAATTCATCAATGCAATTGGCCCAGTAGTCCTTGACTTGTGGCTCATGTTGCAATTCTGGGACATAGAAAGAGTGGGATCTTCTCGGATGTCAAAATTAGGCCTGGTGATGTAGGGAATGTAAGTCAAATGAGTGAAATCAGCCTCCAGATGAGATGTGTCATTTGAGCTCTTACACGTGAATACCCGAGAGAGATAGGAAATGGAATCAAACTTCTTCCTCCTACTTCTAAGCTTGTTATTCACTTGAATGATATTCTCTATGAGAGCTCGAACAATATAATTTGGTCACTAAGGTACTGGGCAGCCTTAGTGGTGCTTGGTCAAAGCCAACAACTCACAGGTAGGAGAATGTTGAGAATTGTATATGAAATAAGAGCCATACTTCTTGATCAAGGATGCCACTTGTGATGACATCCTAGCTTTAGATCTCCTTCCAAGCTTCAAACTACATACATTATGAATGCATCATTCACATGAGTGAAATTCCTATGGCTTTCCTCCATCACCACCATGTGGAAGTTTCTCAAACACAGGCACCTTGGTGGAAATGTTTTGCATGAGAGCCAATCCCTTGAATGATCTTGAGCTAGCGAGGAGGTAGACCAAGTAAGAATTCATGTGGAAATTCTTCATCATGGGTACTTGGAGTAGTTGCAGATGGAGGTTTTGTTGATGATCTAGCCCCCAATCAATTCTTTTTCCTTTTATCAACGTCAAGATGAAAAGGCCCATCCAGTCTTGGAAGTCTCTTGTGCTTTGCTTCACCCATTACTCTACTGAGGAGAGTGATGACATCTGAATATCCTTCTTAGAACTCACACCTTGGAAGGTCTTGGGCATCCTTGAGGGATTTCTCCCTATTTTCAACCATGACCCAAGCCAACCCCTTACACGTATGCATCCATCATTTCCCAATCGTGTAAGGCCCTATCTTTTGAGATGATGACCATGTTGGGTGATGTCGGTATCTACAGAGAAAGAGAGATGGTTCTAGGGCTAATGACCACCATTATTGTACCATTTCAGCTCGGATGGTTCATTTTTTAGGCTCATAGTGGTGAGAGCAGGCTAGGACCAACTCATGACTTTGGACAGACACTAGGTGTCCTACGGAAGTGCAAACAAACCACTAGTGAATATCGGTCTCATGTCCATGTACAACAAGACATCATTGTATTCTATCTCATACTCACGGTGAAAAGGGTTATGTGAACATCATCATGTCCACTTCGCTTCATGTTTTCCCTAGAATAGTAACTTATTATTTTTAGTAAGTATGACTAGGGGAATGAATGGACTTTCTGAATCACCTAGGGGATGAGATAACGTTAATCACGGGGTCACTTGGATTGACTAGCAGACTCGGGGTGTCGTGGAATGATAGGACTTGAAAATATGAACACATGGGTATAGTTGCCATGCTCGAAATTGTCAATTTCCTTGTTGCACATTTGCATGACAACACTAGTATAATTAAGAAGATATGTAGTAGGATTGGAATATTGGACCCATATCATCATGTTAGAGATGTGAGGAAGTTTTTTAAGATGATGATAGGATTTAGATGATGTAGTGTGTATGATTTCATATAATATTTTGTACTTGATGACTTTGTATAGGTCTATGACCTTATGAGTTGGTGATTAGTCTATGAGACCACAAGGGTTTGATGATTCTCGAGCTTATAAGAGTGAAATGATTTCATGAGACAAGGTGTGCTTAACATATGTCATTATAATAACAATGTATATTCTAATGAGATGTTATCCCCTAGAGGAATATAGACAATTTGAAGTCGAAGGCTGTGTTTTAAGGCCTAATATAGGTCTAAGGTTATAAGGTCATGATCGGATAACTAGTGTTAGAGAAGTCTGGTTTTACTTAAGGATGAAAGCGATGAATATTTTTCTCAACATTTCATGGAGAATTCTTGGCCTATCATAGTGAAATATGCATGTACTAATTCCAAGTTGAAAGATTAAAATACCTATAAGTTCAAAGATAAAGCATTGATGTGTTTCGTCTAAGGGGATCTTGGTGGATTTTCTATTCAAATGATTGGGTATGTTTATGTTATTTGAATTCCTATTCTCATGCATATATTGTCAATAATGGATTTCCCATCTTTGTTTTTGAGAAATTTTATATCAATTGCATCAAGAGAGTAAGGTATATTTATTATTTTGGTATCTAGTTGTCATGGTTGAGATGACTAGAGATTAGGTGGATCAACCTCGGTTGTGAAAAGTAAATACATATGTACAAATTTGTTTTTGAGTAGAGTGTGATATCAGAAGCTTAGATAGCCTTGAAGATTAGTGTATTTAGAATGAAGATTACTATGTGTATTAATTTCGTGATATGTTCATATGTGGGAATTACATAATTGAGTTGAGTGAAGGTCAATGATTTGAGTGTGTACATTGTTTGAGAATATTTTATGTAGTCAAAGATTAAGTTTTCTTGTTTTTACTTAAGAAGGTCTGTCAAGAGCATGTGAGTATGGTTTTTGCACAAGGTAACATTTTGAATCATTCAAACGGTGCATTATCTCAAGGGAGTCATTAATGATAGTAAGACATGTATACATTCAAGATAGTCCAATGATACATGATGTATTCAATTCATCTACATAAGAAAGGTAGGAGTATGCTCAAGTTAGATTTATTATGTTAAATATGTGTTGCTCATTATAATGAGGTAAGATAAAAAGAATGTTTTTCATGAAAAGTAAAGGTATGTATTTCAAATATTTTTATAAATAATTGATAAAATAATTTCATTATATAGAGTTGTGTTGTAAGTGGTCCATGAGTTTTAAAAAGGTACGATTATAAAATTATAGTCTATATTCCTAAGAAGGACAGTGAAAGTGTGAATATAAAGTGAGTGTGAAATGACCTAATCAAATCTGTTGTAGCCATGTTGCGAAAGGGGTACAATCAAGATATATCCTCTAGGTGAATTATTTCCTAGAGGAAGATTGATCTAATACTATTATGTTTTGATTTTAGAGACTTTATGTAAATTGCACAAAAAATGTTATTTTTATAAGGAGTGAATGATCATGTTTAAGAATGATATGCATGTAGATGATGTATTGTTGTGTCATAGTAAATAGGGTTTCTTGATAATTTTATAATTTGTATAAGGATCGGGTATGGTCCTGAACGTTTGGTTGGTATATATCTATTAAGAAGAAATGGGAGATGAGAAAAATATCCATGAGTATGAGACTTCCTTCAAGAAGATATGCAGAGTCTACAAAAATAATAAGTTGATAATGATGATTATATAGTTGAAAAGGTAAGAACAAAATTTGTTATCTCTTTCTTTGATATCAGTTTCATGTTGGAAGAATGATAAAAATTCATGTTATAAGTGTTAAGAAGCAAGGGGGAGCTAAGTAGAGCTCCATGAGCAGGTATGTTATGCTAAGAAACTATGATGGTCATAAGAACATGATGGAACATGTTATCAAGCTAATAAGTGTTCTGAATAGGCATGTAATGAGTTTATCTATTATGAGATCTTGTTTCAAGAAAGAGTGGTGTGTTTGATATTCTTATAAAATATGAAAATGTTGTGATGATTTCCTTAGAATTGGTATAATATTTTACATGTTGTGAATTCAAAATTTAAAAGGTTCTAGTGTTGGGCTAATTAGTAGGGCTTTCATGAAGGAGTTAGTATTTAGCATTCATGTGGAAAATGGATAGAATGTACTATTGGTAAGCTAATTAGGTGTGTTTTGGGTCACATAAGAATGATTAGTGGTGTTGAGGACTCATGGGGAGTCAATCAAATGGTTCTCGACTAATGAAGACAAGAATGTAGTATAAGGATCTTGAAGTAGGTTTGTGGCCATTTATACATCAAAGGTAAGAAAGAGATTGTTCATTCTATCTAGTAAGTTTATAGTTGTCGGTTATGTGTTGAGAAGTGCTTGATGAAGGCTGATACATATTAGTTCTTTGAAAACATGCATCCGTTAAGGGGGATCTATGTTGCTTTAAGATTCAAAACAATGATAAGAATGTCAAATGGACCTTGTTTTATTTGGTTGATGTTTTCAACCAAAACTGAGTGTAATGTGATAAGAATAAGGAAACCATGATGGTGTAGGTATGTTTCTTTGTCATTAATGTCAAAAGGGAAGAATGAGTTGATGGCATGTGTGTACCTTAGGGGGAGTATGAGCTTTGTGTGTTTTTCCATCAATGGAGTTTCTATCAAGGACAAAGGGGATACTATTAGCATTTTTGTCATTAATGTCAAAGAGTGATCATGTCACTAAAGGAAGAAGTATCATTGATGTCAAAAGGAGAGAGAAACATGAAAAATGATTGGTAGTGACAATTGAGTTGTTTGGTCCTAGTGATGGTTCATGATGTCTTAAGTCGGTATGATGAGTTGAATAGGTTTCTTGATTTTTTTGTGACTTGCAGTGATTTAAGGATGTTTTGACATGTTGTGTAGTGTATAGAATGTCCTTGTAGGTTTCAAATGTGGAAAAATGATGAGGAGGTCAGTTTTGGTGAAGCAAGCATGTTCAAGTGGCCTAATTAGGAGGCCTAGTCAGCAGGATGATGTATGGAATGATAGTTCATGATGTGCAACAATTGGATATACATGGTGAGATCATGGGGATAATGTGGATGACATTTAGGGACACTCAAAAGTGTCTTAGAATGTTGATATACGGTTAATACATGGTTTTTAGGTATATTCCTAGACCTAGTCTTTGAGAAAACATGACCTAATGAAGTAAAGTCATTGTTTCTAAGTGTATTTGAGAAAATTTGAGCATTTTATATGTGTTGGCATGTGTATTAAGATGGATAGTTAAAGTTTTAGGTATTAATGTGTAAGATTTTTCAAGATATATCATTTTTAGTCCTATCAAGTTTTGGAAGTGAGAAACCAAGGTCAAATTTGAATTTCGATTATCTCGCACGTCATAAGTATACATAGGAGCTTTAAATATTCATGGTAGTTGGGGGAATGACCTAGAAAGGATATCTAATAATTATCTTATAAAATAAGGCTTGTACATTCATGAACAATCATTAAAAAGGTAAACTACATTTAAACCCTCTTAAAACCCTAGGTCACAAGCAATAGATAATATCTTATTGTTTATGTCCTAGAATGGATTGATTATTTAAATTTTATGATTGAATTTTATAGAGGACTCCTCCATCTTTCTTAAGAGGACACTTTTTTGAAAATTTAAAAAAATCAACTTTGTACGACTTATTTAAGATAGTTACACTCACATTTTGAAGATGTTATAAGAACATGAATGTAGCATTTTGAGTCTAGTTTCTAAGCTACTAATTTTTTATGAAAATGGTTAAGTGTAATTGGGTTACATATCAAAAATGTTAATATGTACTCTTGTTTTTGTATGCAAAAACATAGGAGACGATCATTTGTCCCCATTTTTAGCACTATTTAATATTTTTGAAAATCGTTTAGTAGAAAGATAGATAGGAGCATCTTGTTTGGGATAGATTTTTTAAGATTTTTTAGAGATTATTTTTTATGATTTTTCAAGTTCAAAAAAATTAATTTTTGAAAAATAATAGAGCCATGCTTGATAAATCGCCCCTAACTACCTCAAAAATATTGAAAATTAGTTTATTTTTAATATGTATAGAATTTTTCCTAGTTTGGGACTCTGTAAAAATGTTTTTCAATTTGATGAGTCAAAAAAATATACACGATGAAATATAGACATGTATAAATTCAAAACAAATATCTACAAAAAGACATAGAAAATAATTAGTATGAAAACTTTATATTAGTGAAATTTTAAGTAATCGTAGTTTTAGAAAGAAGAAAGTTTACTTGACCTCGTAGTGATATTTGTAATAATTTTTGATCATTTTAGTTTTATTTATTATGGCGTGAATAGTTGTTTTACCATTTCTCTACAAAAACACTTTGTTTGTAGTTTTTTGAGTCCATCCCTCGGGCTTGGGGATCTAAACTGGATCCAAGCCTGGAGGCATGCTGGAAGATTGAAATAACAAAATGTATACATGTTATAATGCATACACGTTATTATTTTTATATAGTTCAGTCTCATACAACATCCTTTTCATCTCTTTCATGGGAATTATGACCCCTTTCTATTTGTTGTGCACATTCCGTACATTCTTGTGTGAATTTTGAGTAGTTGAGCTTCTCCCCTACCCCATTATCTATATTTTTGTAATCATTGGCGATAGAAAACAACGTAAAGACATGAAAAAAGTAAATAAAAAAACCAGATAAATTGAAAGAAATGAGAATAAAGAAAGTGAAGTGGATGCAAAAACATCGTGAAGGGAAAGGTATATCTATTATATCAAATGTACCTAATGTTTAGAAAATAAGGATGAAATACAAAATGGAAATGAGGATAATAATGATTCTGCAATGAATATCTATAATGAATTGAATTATAATGTTGATATGGATAAATAAATTGATATGAATCCAAATGTTAAACCTTTACCGTAAGAATCCTGAAATTTGTATGGAAACACTGAATGAAGAATGTAACCTTGTTAATTAATCTTTACATCTAAGAATAACTCCCATTTTACATAGAAAATGCATTCACTTAATTGAAATTGATGAAAATGTTATAAAACCAATGCCTACTAAAATGTCTGAAATAAATGTGAGAAGAAAAGCTAAGGGAATTTGGGATAATTACTCGAGAATTCAAATGATACACAAAGATGCCAATTGTTTTGTTACGTTGATGAAATTAATTAAGTTAGTACCTACAATGAAGACCCTATGGTTAATAAAATATAATGTTGATGATCAAAATGTGAAAATTGTTGAAAATATACATAAAGCATACCAAACTATAGGTGTCAATGCAGACCCACCCAAGATAGTAATGCTACACAACGTGCTCTTACTAATTGTATAGTAAGTTATAAAATAGGTGATAAACACTTGATTATAAAAACAAGTAGAGCTTTGAAGCTAAACAAATTTTTTTAATAAAAGCAATAGGAGATGTAAAAGTCTTGAGTCACCAATAACACCGACTATTGGGCATTCTCTAGTAGAATCCCACGGAAATACAATGATACATATGATATTCTAAAGTAATCACTTGTAAATTTTTGGAATGAGAACACAAGGGTGCCACCAAATATAAGAGATACATTAAAAATAAGAATAGATTCTCATAATTGTGAATCGTGTGTAAAAATTTTCTTGGATATGACTCAAACATAATTGTTCTCTACGTTTAAGAGTGAAAATCCATAGATTAACATTAGCCAAAGATTATTTGAAATGAACAAACCCTTTTATGTGAAAGTAAATTAATCACGTACCACTTGTTTTTATTATTGGTAAATGGCTTTTTAGGGAGGGACCATACCGAGGTAAAAATCCCAAAGGCCAAAAGCATGAGGAACAAAGAGTTGTTTCGATAAGTGGGGACCACGCCCAAGTATAGGTCTACCAATTTAGATAAAACAAAGGAAACAAAAATTGTTTTTTGATCCATGGGGACCACACCCCATTAAAAATTCCTAAACTTCCAGATAGAACAATGAAAACAAAGTTAGAGACAAATTTCCAAGGAGAATAAAAACACATGAAACAAGAGCTACACAACAACTACACAACCAACACAAAAACAACAGAAAAACAAAATGATCAAGGAGGAAAAAATCCTCCTAACTAAGACATTTTTGAAAAACCTTTTTTACTTCCTCCAAAGACCATAAACATGTTAGGGGATGGTTTTATTTCAAGATCTTTGCTGTTGGAGGAGATCACCTTCTTCATTTCCTTGCCCCCTTTCAACAATTCCTCCGGAAGGCCACTCACATCACATGTTTTTTAACCTGAGTATGAAAAAATTCAAGGAAGGATTTATGCATAGTGAGATGATTGATTTCTTAGATACATTTTTTCCACAAAGTGGATTTTCATGCCTTGATTCTTAAGAAGTTATTCTAATTTTGTCTCAATACTCTCCATATCAGGTTTTTTCCCCTTGGGATTGAACCGAGGAAAACAAACATCGAGGATTGGTGATATTCAGCAAGCTCTTGGTAACATCATGGTCTTTTTCTTATCGAGCTTAAGGACCCTCCTAGGCTGGAGGGGGAGGGCTACCTTAGCCTTTTTAATATGATAGAGTGGGAGGGGGCATGGTGGATGTAGAAGGGTTTTTTTCCACCATATCGTTGTGGTAGAGATGTGACAAACATAATAACACCTTGATGAATTGATGGGGTTACCTTATGGTTATGCACTTCTTGGATATACTTTTCAAAGGATTGCGGCAGATATATAGTAGGCCAAACTAACCCTAGGAGACCTACAAAAATGATTCAGGATAACCAAATGATGAAGAGGAAGGGTAGAGAATCGACCTTCCAAAGTCACATACCAAACAACCATGTGAGCCACTTTATCATACGGGGTTGGGATGGAGGAACAGATGATCTCGACCTTGCTAATTTAAAAATTATTTGACCCTTGAAATAACTTCTTGTCCTCTATGTATTTTTAGAACTTATTACAAAATATTTTGATTCCATCGAGATCCCAATCCGTAACAAAATAAATTAGGTTCTCAGTGATAGGGAAATATTTTCCCTTGTATGTAAATACCCTGTTTTTCCAATGCTTGGAAAAGAGAATAGAAATATGCTTGTCATAACCCTTTATCCTTTGAATGAAAGTAGTAAATTCGTCGACATCCATGGCTTTCCACAAATCAGCATTATCTTTCCAAGAAGGATCAAACATTGGTTCTAAACTACAGAGAACCTCCCATGTTAGTAGCGATTTGGAATCTATTAAGCGGAGGATATTAGTTCGAAATAGTGACTCGTAAGTATTATGAACCCATAAATGAGCAAGCCAAAGTAAGATATGGGAAATATAGGAAATTGTCATTGGTAAGAGGAGTGTTTGAGCGTGTAGGACTGGCAAGGTGGTAGGAGACCATTTTCTCAAAAGAAATATTAGTACAAGTCATAGAGATAGTTTTCAAGGCCTCCTTTTCCATAATTTCCTTCGCAGTCTTAGGGATTTCTTCATGATTTTCCCAAAACTTGTAATTATTACAAGTTACCCCCACATTAGCAAAATGATCCGCCAAATTGTTTCCTTCACGATAGGTGTGGCATATGCTAACATTAATTAAAAAGATAAATTATTTAGCCTCTTCTATAAATTCTTTGATATTCCAATTAGAAGGATAAATACCCTTGATGTTGTTGATTATGTTGAGCGAATCCCCTTCCACTATGATCTTGGTAATTTTAGGATTTTTACTTCACGAATACCCTATAGTGTCATGCAATAGCTTTTGCATAGTGGTTTGACCGGGTCCTCATAGGTATATAATAGGGCACCATAATCTTCCCTTGGTGAGATCTTTTGATTACCCCACTGACTTTAGGGTTTCCTTTGGAGGAACCATCAAAGTTGAGTTTGCACCAGTCATCCTGTGGTGGTGTCCACTTGACCAAGGACCTGTCAATGGTGTTATGCCTAGCTGGGATGCTTTCTAGATCAATATTCCAGTTATTTAGGAACCTCTCTTCATTATTTGGGAAGGATTGATTCTTGGGAGGTTTGAATTTTAAAATATTCTCTTTCAACTCAACTGTGATTTCTTTCAGAAGTATTTTCTTGTTGCTTTTAGTGCTTTTGAAGATGAGAGAGTTTCTAGCTTTCCAAATTTTCCATATGGTGATGGGGAATGCAAGCCTCCACAATTTCCTTAGCATGTTGTGTTTGAATGGTGGATGCCATTGTTCCCAAGCTTGTACTATATCATTTGGAAAAATCCAAGCAATTTCAAATTTGGAAAAGATTAACTCCCACAGGATTTGAACAAAGGGAATTGTATGCAAAGTAATTGATGAATAGATTCAGCCTCATCCTTGCAAAGGTAACATCTATTAGGAAAAGTAGAACCTCTCTTTATAAGATTATTAATGGTGAGAATTTTTTTGTTGAGTACCCCAAAGAAAATGATTAACTTTGGGGGTGAGTTATTTATGCCAAATGTTTCTCCAGTTGAAGTCCCCCTACACATCTCCTAAGAAAATATGGTATCCTGATTTTCTAGTGTAAGCACCATCAAAATAATCCACCCATATAAACTCATCCTTGGCTTGAGTTTGACTTATATGTATGTTAGAAGTAATTTTTTTAAATCAAAAACAAGGCTTCTAAGGCCCTGGGATTATCTCTGTGAATATTATTCCATTTGAATGTATCATCACACATTCCATGTTACCTCTTACCCTATGCTCGTGAGCTATAGTGAGGTTGTCTTTCAACTGCTCCTAGGAAGTGTTGCTCCTTAAACCATGGAATTCCACCCAATTATCTTTCCAAAAAAGAGTATCTTCTCCATTACCAATCTGCCATTTACTTCCCTTTTCAAGTCCCCTCTGATTTTTATGATATTATTCAAGAAAGCGAGAGCCTATAGGAAGATTATCCTCACTAAAAAGGCTCAAGGATGAGTAGTGAGAAAGGTATTTGGCCTTGAGGGTATCATCCAGGATGATTTTCTATTGTGAGTCACCAACCCATTTTTATATGAGGAATTATTCATTATTATGATGTTTTTAATACCTAGACCTCCCAATTTCTTGTGAGTGCAGACTTTATCCCAGGCCACCAAATGGATTATATTAATCTCCTCCATCCTGTCCAAAGGAAATTCTTTTGGATCCTTTCAATTCTTTCTATGACTACTAAACAGAAGAAAAATAGTGAAATGCATAGTTTAAGCTAATAATAGGATTTCTTCTTAGAGTTAACTATAGGACATCTATTATTAGAACACTTGCATGTTGTGCATGTTATTGTAAAGGTGCATGGCTATTATCAGCATGTGACCTATTTTGAGAAGTGCATGGGTGGTGAAGGGAAAGTCCCCACCTCTATAAATATGTATTGATTGAAACTATGTAGTTTAGAGTGTGTGAATTATTGTAGAGTTATGTTGTTGATTAATGCATGCATGACTCATGGAGATACTTTATAGTGTAAGAAGCTTCTGTGTTTTATAGTGTTTAATGCAATGGAGTATATTGGTTGGATAATGGTGTTAGACATAACTGAATCTAGTTCTTGTATGGTTAGCCTTATTATAGTTATTGTTTAGTTCATGATTCTCTAAGATCTAGATCTGGTTTATGCATTGTGAAATGTTTATGTTTAGTTATGGATCTGAATATGTATTATCATCATCACACTAACATCCTACATAAAAAACTCTAAAGAGGGGCTTGGTACCTTTTTGTGCTTTGGGTGAGTGCTCATCTCAAGCTGAGTGATGTGCCAATGCCTAGGTTTTTCATAGTAGATTCTAGGTTGCATCATTGGTTCCATTTCGGGACCTCTTTTTCAATTATTTTAGGATGTTTCATGATGAAGACGTACCAGTTGACCCTAGAAAGTGTTGAGGAGTGGATAATAGATCTGGAAGAAGAGTACGCTCGGAGGTTCAACACTAGATCTGAGTTTGACACATGTGTGGGTGGAGTAGAACTTGTATGACTATTTATATGAGAGTTTCTTTGCTTATCTTTTGATAGATAGAGTTGTATGAGTGGCTGGTTGCTTATGCATCTAAAAGGAATTGGAGGTATCACACACTTGTCTAGATGTAGGAAGAATTTCAGGCCCTCTATGATGTTGATCTGATTTGGATGTGTTGTGGACACTTGGTTCCATGGTGTTCTGAATAGCTATATTTTAGAGTACTCAATTTCTACTTACTCTTTCCTAGAGGTAGCTGAGTTCTAGTTTTTATGTTATCCCAAGGGAACCTATTTACAAGGCATTCCACTAGTGATCAAAATCTTGATGGTAACCCTAAACTTGGAAGAAAAATGATGGCTAGCTAAACCCCACCCACATGTGGGGAAGGAGTAGGTTTGGTGAAGGATGGAGGACCTAGTGACAGAGAGGAAAAGAGAAGAAAGGTGGCTTAAGTACAATGAGGTGTGAGAGGGAGATAGAGAAAAAGCATGATATTGCATAGAATGGATGGCATTGAGGAGAGAGATGGCTCGTGAAGGATTTGGAGCTCATGTAGAAGGCATGGAGCAGAGCATCTAGAACTCCCCATTTGGGAAAGCATGATAGGAACCCTCCTCGGCCTCATATGGGGAGTGCCAGTAGAGATGACATGGGCCATGGGTGCACATCTAAATCTACCTAGAAACCTAGCCCTTGTGCTTGGTTTTCCAGTATCTAGTATAACCTAGTAGTCAAGCAAGCTAGTTTGGGGAGTAGAAGAAAAGGAGTAAATCAAGTAGAAAGTGCATCTATGGCTAGGAAAACATCTTCTTTTTTATTTGGAGGTACCTTTTTAGTGCATCATCATCGGCACAAAACTCAAGCGTAGTAAATTTGGACTCACTTCTGGGAGTAGTACCACCTCACAAGACTATAGGAGTTTAGTTTAGTACCACTATTGGGACACATGGCAGTACATCCATTGGTCCACTTTGGCTAGCTAGGTGGAGGATCAGGGGGCATAGGTGGCTCTAGTTCTAGTGGATTGGTGGGTCTAGAGGTAGAGGTAACACAAGAGGTTTGGATCAGGTGGGCATGGTCCTCACCAACCCCAGAATATTTACATGGAGATGTCACTTCATCTTCAGAGTATAGGGGAATAGAAGATGTTGTTGAGCATGTGCACATGTGTGAGATACTATGGCGTGCAAAAGGGATTATGGCTTTTGAGTGCAAGGAAAGTTAGTTTGTAACTACATTGTTAGAGGACACACACATAGTTGGTATAAGAAGTTTGACCCTGATCAGACTTGTGTAGATTATGCAACATTATGGGATGCTTTCCTTAAGGAGTTTTATATCCCTGAGTTTGAGTAGAAGAGTATAAGTGTGCTCAAGGATATTAAGTAGGGCACTACTGAGAGTGTTTGGGAATATGATGCCCATTTCAAAACACTTTTGTCTAAATTTTGTATGATATCCATGCAAGCCAGCATGCACAATGGTTGTTGGGGCTTGATCACACCATTTAGGAGTTGTCACATAAGACATATATGGACCCACGTGAAGCACTTGAAGCAGTGTTGTGTGTTGAGGTAGTTAGAAGTATAGACACTAGAGTGAGCCCATTCTAGAAGCACAGATTACAGCTATGGAAAAGTAGTTGGAGAAACTATCGCCAATTCAGCACATGAGACATGCACATTGGGATTTGGTGTACATATTGTGAAGTGGAAGGGCACACTAAGGATAATTGTCCCCATAGGTCAATACATTCATTGTTTCTAGACTATGAGATATGTCATTTAGACCATGATGCAAGTCATTTGCCCATTATTACAACATGTGATAAGAAAGAATGTATCTTTTATTGTAAGATTTTTTGGTCCATGACTCACAATACATAGAAGACTGCAGGTTGATTGGTCAGATCCATGATGCCATCATGATATTGGTGTGTGATAGATAGGAGTATCAGATAACTCTAAAAGTAAAAGTGAGCACCATGATCATGATCACACTCAAGGGCACTATGATTCGGAATGAGGGACACTTTGAAGGAAGTCATGGCAGAGGTCGAGGATACCATGGTGGATTTGGGGGCCGAGGCTGTGGTGGTGGATGAGGTGAGTTTCCTCATGGAACATGTTATACATGTGGATCTCTTGACCACTACAGTGAATGAATGCCCTAGAATATTACTTGTTCTTTTTGTGGGAAGAATCATAACTATGAGGAATTCCTGGACTTATATGAGCATCTTAAAAAACATAAATAGGAGAACAAGGGTGCATGGATGGTTAGAATACAACGTGCACCATGGAAAATCAAGTGGATGCCAAAGTTGGCACTAGAACCTGAGGTAGTACCTGTGAAGATTACTACACACATGCACTGAAGTTGTGCGCGCTAGAGAAATGTTACAAAAAATCCTACCATTACTAAGGAGGAGGTTTTACATGCAAGATACCCAGATCCTACACATAGAAGGAGGTTTATCAAGAAACCATGGAGGTACTCAAAAATCTTCAAGGTGAAATACAATGTTTAAAGGAATAGTCATGGAAGTTGGAAAAAAAGAAGGCAATAGAGATGGTCCAGTCTAATCAGATGTTGATGATTTGAAAGAGGTATGCAAGATGTTGCCAGGAGAATATTATTCCATTACTAGGGAATTGGTTAAAGGGAAACACTCCATGCGTAGGTATTGAGAATGGATGGAAGATCCTGCATGCTAATCTTCCCCCTCATAGCTTGGATTATGACAAGGAAATCACTCTGAATGTTGTTGTGGATGGGTGGATTTTGAGCAATATATTGATTGACATAGGCATGGAAGTGAATGTGCTTACTTTAGATGCATGGGTGCAGATGGGAAGACCTCCATTACAACCATCCTCTAATGTATTGTTTATGGCTAATCGGACTAAGGCCACTCCAATCGGAGTTTTAAAGGATGCATCCATTACTATACAAGGGGCCAAGTTCACTGGGGACTTTGAGGTTTTGGCACTTGTAGAAGCAGACAACTTCCCAGCTCTACTTGGGCACCCTTGGTGTTATGCAAATAATGTTGATCTATGGTTCAACAAGGGGTATATAAGTTTTGAGAACAAGGAAGAATGAGTTATTATCCCTTTAATAGATGGGAAATATACACCTTATGTTGAACCTTTGAGTGAGGAAGACCTGAACAAAATTTATGTGCATGCCATTTGAGATCCGGAAGTACTTGAGCCATCTAAGGAAGGAATCCTCCTAGTGGGAAGATGCATAGTCTATTAGTGATACTACAAGTATTTCTTGTGATAATTGGGTGCATGACACCTATGAGATGGTTGGGCATGAAGTAAGAAGTGCCTTTGCATGGAGGAGAAAACCTCATTGTATTAGGAGGATAGGTAACAACTTTGTACCCGGTACACTGGAGAAGGAGATCCTATAGTATTCTGCATGCACCATGGAGGAGAAGTGGATGGATCAAGTGGAGAGAAGAAATATGTTAGTATATACCCTATGTGGGATGGAAACGTGTTGGTGGATGGTTCATAAGGATAATCTCATAGAATGGAATGAAGTAAGAATTTCTCTAACAACCTGGTTTCTCAGAGAAATGCACCTACTCAAATCTACATATATCATGGTAATCAACCTATTCAACACCACGTTCAAGTAGTGTGAGAGACTCTAGACAGAGGGGAAAGGAAGCTTTACCACCTTCACTTTGGGTGCACAAACTTTATTCCACTTTGCAAGGTTGCGCATGTGCTTGGTATGTTTATGGAACTACATAGGAGACTAGAAATTGGCAAGACTTGATTATAGGAATGGTCCAGACTTTTGACTACTTCTCTACTAAACCTCGGTGAGAGAGGCATTATGGGTTATGGAATGCTTGACTATGGGAGACAGTGTAAAGGTGAAGAACTCATTCAGGAGTTATTTGGTGAGGAAGAACAAGGAGCACATTTTGATGAAATAGATGAGATAGATGTTGAACTATTTAAGTGTGCTTGCTTTGAGAAGGAGAAAGGAAAGATGGTCTACATAGTGGATGATGAAGAAGTAGAAAATTTGGACATTGATCATTTCAAAAGGTATGCATGAGGTTTTAGATAGTGTGGATAAAAATGCATGCTGCCTATCATGAACCTATGAAGACCAAGAAAGTGAACATTGGCATGGATGTTGAACCTAAGGAGGCCATAATTGGAGATTATTGGTCTGATTCTAAAGTGGAAAAGATAATTGAGTTACTACGTGATTTCTAGGACTTATTTCCTAGGGGATACCATGAGTTAAAGGGGGTGCATGAGTCATTAGGTGAGATGAAGATTAAGCTAAAGGAAGGTGTGCACCCGAGTAGAAGAGACCTTACAGGATGAACCCTAACATGTGTAAATTAAAGAAGAAATTGACAAAATGTTGAAATATGGCATCATTAAGCCCCTAGAAGAATCAGAGTGGGTTAGCCCCATGGTAATCAGTATAAAGAAAGATGGTCGGATTAGGATTTGTGTGGATTATAGGGAGCTGAATGTTGCATGTGTGATTGATCCTTTTCCTATGCCTTTCACCGAGGAAATATTAGAAGGCATTGCAGGGTGTGAAATTTACTCTTTTACAGATGGATTCTCTGGGTATCATCAAGTAAGAATTACACATAGGAGGATCAAGAGAAGAAAACTTTCACCATTGAATGGGAATATTTTGCATATACGGTGATGCCCTTTGGTTTGAAGAATGTGCTATTGTATTTTTGCATAGTTGTTCAAGCATTCCAGGATTTTATTCACAAATTCTTGTAGGTTTACTTGGATGATTGGATGGTATATGGGCTTGTTAAGGATCATTGTGACAACTTGTGCTTAATGTTTGAAAGATGTAGATAGTTAAGCATCTCTTTAAACATCAAGAAGTGTGTATTTTCTACACCTTTTGGAACTCTGCTAGGGCATATCATCTACAAGGAAGGTTTGTTAGTAGATCTAGCTAAGGTAAGGTTGTAGTTATTGTAGGCTGGAGGAGCCTACTATTCAAAGTGAGGTGCATGGATTCTTGGGCCATACAGGGTATTATAGAAAATTTATCAAAGGATATGTGAAGATTTCACCCCTAGAGGAGTTACTAAAAGGAAAAGGGACATTCTATTGGGGAGAACCGCAACAACGTGCACATTTGAGGCATTGAAGGAGAGACTTACTACAACACCTATTCTACATTTTCCCTCATGGAACCAACCATTTCATGTACATGTGGATGCCCTATGGCATGACCATTGGTGTAGTGTTAGCTCAGCCTAGAGAAGGTATTATAGATCATCCTATCTATTTTTCTAGTAGAAAGTTGACTCTTGTAGAACAAAATTATACAACTACAGAGCGTGAGGCCTTGTCGATGATCTACATGTTGCATAAGTTTAGATAGTACTTTCTAGCAACACCTTTTGTATTTTATACAGATCACATGGCATTAAAATACTTGGTAAATAATCCCATTTTATAGGGGCACATATGTCGATGGGTTCTCTTATTCCAAGAATTTGACTTTATAGTCATGGTAAAACTAGGTAAAAGTAATTCTGGCCCAGACCACTTATCAAGAATTCAATCAAGAGAGGATGCAGACAATTGAAGATACAATTTGGATGCACATTTGTATAGGTTACATCACGTGCCTTTAGAATTGGAGGATATTGTTGTCTTTTTACACACATAGTATGATGAAAGAAGGAATGAAATCCTTAGAGAAGAAACAACTTGCAATTTGTGTTGCACCCTTCATGTTGATCAGTGGTGACTTATACAAACTAGGCCGAGATGAAGTATTACATTGGTGTGTATTAGAACATGAGCACATGGATATCATGGAAGAGGCTCATGGTGGTATTGCAGTGGGCATTATAGGTGATGCCACCGTGCACAAGATTCTACTCACTGGATTATGGTGGGAGACCCTGTACAAGGATTGTAAAGAGTATTGTAAGGTGTGTGATCATTATCAACACCTTGGAAAACCTGGACAAAGAGATGAAATGCCTTTGAGGCCTATTACTAGTGTAGAAGCCATTTGAAAAATGGGCAATAGACTTTGTGGGTCCTATTTCCCAACCGCACGTAGAACTGGATCGTGCTACATCATCACTTGTATAGATTATCTTACAAGGATGGGTAGAAGAAACACCTATAAAGGATTGTATAATAGCTACAACAACAAGGTTCTTATGGGAAAATATTCTTACTAGGTATGGATGTCCATTGAGTTTGACAAGTGATAGGGGCACACACTTCTTGAATGAGACAATCAGGATATTGTTGGATGAATTTATGGTCATGCACCACAAGACTACACCTTATCACCCTCAAGAAAATGGGACTTGTTGAGGCCTTCAACAAGATATTGAGCAGACCTTAACAAAAATTTGTGATGTTGGAAGGAAAGATTGGGATGATAAAGTTTATGTTGTACTTTGGGCATATAGAACAACCTACAAAAGGTTAAATAAGGCCACACCTTTTAGTTGGTGTTTGGCATAGAAAGTAGTTCTTCCCATGGAATTCATGTTACCTTCTTTGTGTATTATGTGTGTGGGAGGTCTAGCTGATGAGAAAGCATTAGAAGAAAGAATTGACAAGTTAATACAATTGGATGAGAGGTGTGCCATAACACGTTGGAGTCAGAAGTAGGAAAAGGCTAGGAAGAAGGCATGGCATGATAGACACATCAAGGATAAGAAGCTTGAGGTTGGATAGATGGTACTTCTTTATGATTCCAATTTTTATGCCATCTAGGAAAACTTAAGGTGCATTGGTTGGGACCATATGTTATCACTCACATCCTTGAATCAGAGCACTTGTCAGTTAGAGGTGCTTGATGGAACATGTACCTGGTTACTTTAATGGGAGTAGGTTGAAGCCCTACTATAAATAAGTCTTCTTGGTGTTTGTAATAAGGTAGTATTTCCATTTAGTATAGATTTCCCTTTTATATTTCTTTTAATGTATTTCCTTCTTCATCATTATGCTTTGTCAATTTAGTTTGGTGTTTTGTGTAATAAGCACATTTATGCTGTTGGAAGCTAATTACAATCTGAAGTATTTTTATGCATGAGAGGACTGCACATACCATTGGTGTGGGGTGGTTGTTATTCAAAAATGGGTACACATGAGAACATATTATTATAGGTGTTATTCAAAAATGGAAGGGAGCTGCTAGAAAGAAGATTGCTCTTAAGGAAGACCATAGTTGGAAATAAATGAATGAACAATATAACGTGAGGTAAATGCATGGCCATAGAAACTACTAGAGGAAGGCACAGTGGTGAGGTACTTTGGTGCATGGATGTGCGTAGAAGGAGGTATATAGCTAGAAGGTAGGAAGGTGCATGCTAGAAGGTTATAGTTGTGGTGCGTAGGTGTATCACATGGAAATTGGGAAAATGGTCAATTAATGAGAGGATGGTGGTAGGTAAAGGAGCAATAAATGTAATAAATTTTAGCAACTCTATATAAAGATGTGATGTGGGTTTATTTTTACCTTTTGATCACAAGTATTTGAGTGAGCTAGTTGTGACCAAACCAAGTGAAATGTGTTGAGGTGCAGAGAGTTGTGAAACTAGGTGTGGAGAGAAGATTTGTGCACAAAAGTGGCTTGCGTCCCCATTGGAGAAGGGTTTGAGTGAAGCAGAAGCATTGAGAAGGAGCTAGGGCATGTGGTTTTGAGCTAGGGCATGTGGTTTTGAGCTAGGGCATGAGAGCTTACTCGATAGAGGAAAAAGGTGAGATTTTTACCATGGCACCAAGGAAAGCACCTAGAGTAGGAATGAAGGGGAAGAAAAGGTGGAAATCGAGGTCAAAGATGCTCAAGAGTAATTTTTCAGAAATGCAGTATCCAGAAGGAGTGATCATCGGATGGGATTGGGATTCCCATATCCACAGATGCAAAGTAAGTGACTACAACCACCACACCACCGATAACAAGGGAGATTTGGATGCATTGTTGAATAAGAAGACCAACAAGCACATGGTGGATGACATGCCAATATATGATGATGTTGGGAGGAATTTTCTCAAGAAGGTAGGGGTGTATTAGAGCTGTATGAACTCCCATATTTTGGAAAAACAGAAAATTTATACCAATGGCTTATGAGAAGAGTCCATGAGGACTTCTTCTATTTTTTTGATGATGGGTAAGGATCACGTGCCTTTGATTTACTACGTTGAAAGGACTGAAGGGCACAGGACAGAGGTTAGTAGTGATCTAACTGATAAGGAAATTTATTATAGCCATAAGAAAGGAGTTGGGATACTCCAAGGGTCCACATGTGGAATGGACATCTACAAATTAAGGAAGTACCATGTGGTAGAGTAGCCACACATCTACTCACTAAGTTGAATGATCAGGAGAGATGGTCACAAGTAAATACCATGTGGCTACATATTGAAGAAAATGTCATAAGGAGAAGTGTACAATTTAGTTGGCTACATAATAGAAACAATTATTGAGGAAGCACATATAGGTGAAAAGATAAGTTTTGGTGTTATCCTATTATCTCTTGTGTTTGTAGAAATTGGAGTGCCCGATGGGCCAAATAACAAAATTTGGGAATACCCCATGGAAAAAGTCCCTCGTAGAGAGGTTTGAGAAGTATTTGTGTGAAGGAACAATGAGTGGCCCATTCAAACAAAGGGAAAAACTATGGTATGATCAACTTCATGTGGCCTTTGAGGAGGAATGGTGCATTCAAAGGAGTTACCCTCAGTAGTGGGAAAGGCGGTGCAGTTCATGGTGTATCAACATTTTTACATCGCATGGTTCATAATGAAGGATGGGACATGGAGTCCCTAGTGCAAACTTCCATACGCCTTCACAGTGCATTATTTCTAGGAAATAGTACATAGGTTTATTGATGCATGCGTTGGTTGAGCTACAATGTGGACAAGGTAGATATGTGACTACCATACTCTAAGGAAAACATATGTTTATCCAAGTCAATCTACCTATATTGAGAGGCTTATTTCTGATGTTATAAGCATGAATCTAATAAGTTTGGCTATTGGGGATAGTGGGCCACGCTTATCTATCTTCACTCAAGCCTAGGATGGAAAATGGAAAGTATGTGGAGAATGATTTTATGCTCCTAGGGCCACCTAAGGGAAAACACATAGTTGAAAATGTGGCAGCTCTAAAGCCTACCTCTCAACCATAGAAGGAGACAAGGAAGAAGAACTCAATGAGGATAGTGGAGGCTTGGACCATAGAGGCTGAAGAGGAAGCCCATAGACAAAGTGGAAAGTGAGTGAGCACAGATACTCCCCCAAATGTAAGGAGGAGAGGAAGACTTGGATGTGGTACAGTCCATGAGGAATGCCAATTTAAAAAGGTGTTCAGAAGAACTAGAACCAAGGCGCAGGAACATCTCAACCTTTATGAAGGTCACCTCGACTCTCCCCTAAAAAAGAAGCACTGAGAGAAAAAAAAGAAAAAATGAAGCTTAACAGGAGGAGGAGGAGTCGAAGAGAGAGCGCGCTAAGAACCCTGGTTCAACTTGAAGATGTGGAGGAACCCCGGGATGAAGAAATGAAAGATGAAGAGGAAGGGGTGAAAGAAGTAAAGAAATTGTGCAAGAGCAACCCAATGCACACCCATAATGACTCAGGTAGGAGAAGGAACAACTCCAAACCTTGGCCCCGAGGTTCCTAAAAGAGGCCAAGAACAAAAAGAGAAAGAACAAGTGAAGAGTATGTTATCCCTAGTATGGGTTATTCTGAGGACAAAAGAAAAATCATTTGCGCTTGGTTTCAAAGCACTATGGGCCTTAAGGAGTTATATGGGTGGGAGTTGATGGATCAGATATGGCCACTACACACACAAGGATAAGTAATTATCCTGGTCCATGCAATTGAGACTCATATGGAATGAACAGAATTTTGACATGTATGTGAAGAGTCTTGTGTCTCACGAAGAGTGAAGAAAGGCACCCCAAAGAAGGCACATGACAATAAAACCTACTCTAATGTGATGAGAAGGTAAGTAATGCCTTGGTCAAGGTATTTACTGAGGTGGCTTGGAGAAACATTGATAAGGCCACCACCATTCAAGCACTTCTTGAAGATAACAAGGCTAAAAATGTAGAAATAAGCGATTAAAGGAATACAAGGATTGAGAACGGATAAAGAATGAGGCCTTTGTAGCAGCATGAAAGAGAAATTGGTGATCACATCCTCAAAGTAAGACCTCATCTAAAACCTAAGGTTCTAGAAAAATTTCCTTTTCTATGCATTATGTGCGCACTTTGGTCAATTTGGTATTAGAATATGTACCAATTCGAATGCCCACACCAAAAGATGCTAAAAAGAAGAAGAGAGAGAAAGGGCCTCTAAAGATTCACACTAATGTGTGAGCCCTCGTACATATTCACAAAGAGAGGATTGATTAGATAGAAGTTCATAGCATAGAAGATGGACTCTGGAAAGAATGATGTCAAGTATGGCTAATTTTTTTGGGGTATTGTTAGGTTGTGGAGCCTATTTTCATGTGTGAAAGTGTGAAGACCAGCACACTAAGAGTACTGTACACTTTTCATGTATCCTCGCGTCGGGGTTGAAGTGGGCCCGGCCCTGAGTAGAGGGGTCTAGGGGTGGTAGCCCCGATAGTAGGGGTTTGAGGGCACCCCAAAAGCAGAGGGTTCCGAAAGTGCGCCCTCGAAAAAAAAATTGGGCCTTAAAACGTGCCCAATATATCGGGAAACATGATTTTCTCATATGGGTGGGATTTTGACCCATAGGTTTATGGGATGGTTTTTGCCCATGGTTTTGATACCCATGGTTTTGTAAAACTGCTTAAGCAGTTGTCTATTTATATGGTTTTATGCATATGATAGATGTATGAAAACATTGCAGATGTGTTTTGAATTCGGGTGTGAATTCTGTAGAGTTTGTTGAGCATAGCTCCAAATAGATCTGGGTATTGTATTGAGAGAGTGGTGGCTTGTAATAAAATATGAGCAAGTGATTCTTGGTGGACATAGCCCAAATTGGGTGAACCACATTAAATATTGTCTCTTTGTGTTGTGTTATTTTATTTGCACTTTTATTTGAGATCTGTAATATTTTCTACATATTAGTTTCTACTGTTGCGATTTTGTGAGGGATTATTCCACATATTTTATCCCTTATTTCCTAACAATTGGTATCAGAGCCTAGTTTGGTTTGCTGAAGTGTTGAATCATAGGGAAAGTTTTATCTTGAGTGGGAGCTATGGTAGATGATGGAAGATCTAGGGTTGATAAATTCAATGGGTAGAATTTTAGTCTTTGGAAGATGCAGATGGAAGATTACCTTTATCAGAAGGATCTTTATACTCCGTTGTCTGAGAAGGTGAACAAACCCTCGAGCATGATAGATGCGGAATGGGATTTCTGGATAGGAAGGCACTTGGGACAATCCGGTTGTGTCTTGCATCTTCGGTATTATTTAATGTTTCAAAGGAAAAGACTACAAAAGAACTGATGGATGCATTAGGAAGTTGTATGAAAAACCCTCTGCCTCTAATAAGATATTTTTAATGAAAAATTTGTTTAATATGAAGATGTCTGAGAATGGTTCAGTAGCATATCATCTAAATGATTTTAATATGGTTGTAAATATGCTAGCTTCAGTTATAATAGAATTTGATGAAGAAGTTAGGGATTTATTAGTTTTGTGCTCTTTACCTGAGAGTTGGAATAGCTTGGTAATGGTGGTAAGCAACTCGGTTCCAGCTAACTCAAAGTTGAAGTTTGAGGATGTTGTAGGGGTGATTCTAAGTGAGGAAATGTGAAGAAAAAGCTCTGGTGAATCTTCTACTTTAGGGAATGCTTTGACAATGGAAACTAGAGGGAGACAAAAGAATAGAGGAAGCCGTGGAAAATCAAAGGATTGGGCAAGGTCAAAATCCAAAAGCAAGATAGTATGCTGGCACTATGGAAAGTCTGGGCATGCAAAGAAGGACTGTTGGGAGCTTTAGGACAAGAAGAAACAATAAGAAGAAAACAAGGAGGAAAATGTGGCAATGGGTAATGTATGTCAGGATGCTTTGATTCTTTCTTTGCACAATATTACTAAATCTTGGGTTTTAGATTCGGGGCTTCTTTCCATGCTTCTCCACATAGGCATTATTTTGTTGATTATGTTCAAGGAGATTTTGGGCATGTTTTTCTTGGTGATGATGAGCCTTGAAAGCATAGTTGGAAAAGGTTCTATTCAGGTTAAGATGCAGAATGGGAATACTTGGCTATTGAAGGATGTCGACATGTGCCTACATTAAGATGAAATTTGATATCGGTAGGGCAAGTTGGGAAGTGATGGTTGTACTGTGATATTTATAGTGGACTCTTGGAAGGTTACCAAGGGTGCTCTTGTGGTGGCAAGAGGTAAGAAGGTTGGAACCTTGTATTTAACCACTTATAGCACTAATGTTTGTAATCTTGTGGCTTTAGAAGTAGATACAACATTGTGGCACTATAGGCTTGGTCATATGAGCCATAAGGGCATGGAGATCATAAAGAAGGATTTTCCTAGATATACAAAAATAGGTTTGGAGTTTTGTGAGGACTGCATATATGGGAAACAAAAGTGAGTAAGGTTTCTCAAGGTTGGACCTACAAAGAAAGAGAGTAAGTTAGAGCTGGTGCATTCTGATGTGTGGGGGCCAGCTTAGGTATCATCTCTTGGGGGTTCAAGTTATTATGTTACTTTTATTGATGATGCAACAAGGAAAGTTTGGGTTTATTGTATTAGAAACAAATCTGATGTATTTGACACTTTTGTTAAATGGAAAGCCTTAGTAGAGAATGAAACATGTCTTAAGCTAAAATGTCTCAGTCGATAATGGAGGGGAGTATTGCAGAACAATGAATTTGATGATTATTGTTCTAAGAATGGAATCCATAGGCAAAAGATGGTTCCAAGAACTCCGCAAAGAGAATGGGGTGTCGAAAGGATGAACAAAACAATAATGGAATGTGCTAGGAGCATGAGGTTACATGCAGGACTGCCTCTTTCTTTTTGGGTAGAAGTGGTGAGCACAACTATGTACTTGATAAACAGAGGACCCTCAAGTGCCTTGGATGGAGGCATACCTGAGGAGGCTTGGTATGGTAAGAAAGTTGATTATTCATTTCTTAGAGTCTTTGGATGTGAGGTGTTTGTTCATATAGACAAGGATGATAGGACCAAGCTAGAGGCTAAATCAAAAAATGTACTTTCATTGGTTATGGTGGTGATGACTTTGGATATAAATGTTGGAGTATTAAGGACAAGAAAATCATTCGATCTAGGGATGTGGTCTTTAATGAGAAAGTCATGTATAAGCAGTAAGTCATAGGAAAATAGGAAGAATCCAAGAAAGAATATGTAAATGGTAGAGGATCTTCCGGATGGGAAAGTGACACATGAATCAGTTCAGGAACCCCAAACTCCTATATTGAGGAGGTCTTCTAGGGTAAGAAGAGAACCTGAACGTTTTTCTCCTTCTCTTTATTATTTATTACTCACTGATAGTGGAGAGCCAGAGAGCTTTGATGAAGCAATGCAAGTAGATGCTAGGAAGAAGTGGGAGCAAGCCATGGATGAGGAGCATCAGGCTCTCATGGAGAACCAGACATGGATTTGGTGAAGCTACCCAAGGCAAAAGAGCATTACAAAACAAGTGGGTGTTTAGAGTCAAAGAGGAAGAAGGAGGAAAGAAAAGATACAAGGCCCGGTTGGTGGTCAAGGGGTTTGCATAAAAAAGGTATAGATTTTGATGAGATTTTTTCTCCTGTAGTAAAAATGACTTCTATTAGAACTATTCTAGGAATAGTTACAACAGAAGACTTGCACTTAGAACAACTTGATGTAAAGACTACATTTCTCCATGGTGATTTGGAGGAGGAACTATATATGCAGCAACCAGAGGGCTATGAGGTCAAAGGTAAAGAGGAGATGGTGTGCAAACTGAAGAAGAGCTTGTATGGCTTGAAACAAGCTCCACGTCAATGGTATAAGAAATTTGATAGCTTCATGATGGAGCAAGGTTATATTAGATGTCATTCTGACCATTGCATGTATACAAAGAAATTTGAGGATGGTAGTTATATTATCTTTGTCTGTATGTGGATGACATGTTGGTTGTCAGGTAAAAACATGTAGGAAATAAAAGTACTCAAGAAACAACTAAGTGAATCCTTTGCTATGAAGGATTTGGGGGCAGCCAAACAAATCCTTGGTATGAGGATATCTCTGGGATAGGAAGGAATGGAAGATGACTTTATCTCAGGAAGAGTACATTAAGAAAGTCTTGGAGAGGTTTAATATGCAGGATGCTAAACCGGTTGGGACTCCTTTGGTAGGCCATTTCAAGTTATCAAAGGAGCAAGTGTCCCAAGACAGAGCAGAGAGAAACCAAATGTCCAAGGTACCTTACTCATCAGTAGTTGGTAGTTTGATGTATGCCATGGTGTGTACCAGGCCTGATATTGCCCATGCAGTGGGAGTGGTGAGTAGATTTATGAGTGATCCAGTAGAGATCACCGACAAAGTAAAGTGGATCCTTGGTATTTGAGAGGGACCATGGGGACATTTTTTGTGCTAATGGATAGACACCACTTTGTGTGGTTATGTAGATTCAGATATGGCTGGAGATGTAGACAACAGAGAGGAGCAGCACAACAGTTATGTTTACACTGTAGGTGGGACAAAAGTGAGTTGGATTTCATGACTACAAAAGTGGTGGCTTTATCAACCACAGAGGTTGAGTATGTTTGCTACTACAAGAGGAAAGCAAAGAAATGATTTGGTTACAACAATTGCTTGAGGATTTGGGGCATAAGCAGGAGGAAGGAAAATACATAGTGATAGTCGAGTGTTATACACCTAGCTAAGAACTTTCTTTCCACTCTAGGATGAAGCATATATACAATTAAGGTACCATTTCATCAGACAACTTTGGAGGAAGAGAAGTCAAGTCGAGAAGATTCATACAAGTCATAATCCTGCAGACATGATGACCAAGGTGGTCACAAGGGAAAAACTGAAGTTGTGTTCAGCTTTGGTTGGTCTTCATGGAAACTAGTGAAGGGTTGAGAAGCTTTCTCAAAGGAAAACTAGTCTCCAAGTGGGAGATTGTTAGGTTGTGGAGCCTATTTTCATGTGTGAAAGTGTTGAAGACTGTACACTAAGAGTATTGTACACTTTTTCATGTATACTTGCCAGGTTCGGGCGGGCAAGCCCCGAGCCCGGGGCCGGGGCAGCAGCCCCAGTAGGGGTTCTGGGGGCAGCCCCGATAGTAGGGGTTTGGGGCAACCCTTTTTTTTGGGCCTTAAAACATGCCCGATATATCGGGAAACATGATTTTCTCATATGGGTGGGATTTTGACCCATAGGTTTATGGGATGGTTTTTTGCCCATGGTTTTAATACCCATGGTTTTGTAAAACTGCTTAAGCAGTTGTCTATTTATATGGTTTTATGCATATGATAGATGTATGAAAAACATTGCAGATGTGTTTTGAATTTGGGTGTGAATTCTATAGAGTTTGTTGAGCATAGCTCCAAATAGATCTGGGTATTATATTGAGAGAGTGGTGGCTTGTAATAAAATCTGAGCAAGTGATTCTTGGTGGACGTAGCCCAAATTGGGTGAACCATGTTAAATATTGTCTCTTTGTGTTGTGTTATTTTATTCTGCACTTTTATTTGAGATATTTAATATTTTCTACATATTAGTTTCTTGCGTGAGGGATTATTCCACATATTTTATCCCTTATTTTCTAACAGTACTATAGAATGAGAAAGAGAAGATTACTTGGGATGAAAGACACATAATGTTTCTCTAAGGAGAAGACACACAAAGGATGTGCACGTGGGAACAAGGTACATTTGGAGGCATGGAAAGATAGGGAAGGAAACACGCGCGAGTAATAGCTTGGCTCGGGACTTAATTTGTTTTTATGGATAAGGGCTATTTTAGAGATAGTGTGTGGAGAACACATGGAGATGAAGACTTGTGCTACGGGAATGGTATTTATGGAATAAGGGGATGATAAGTGTCATGCATAGTTCAAGCTAATAATAGGATTTCTTCTTAGAGTTAACTATAGGACATCTATTATAAGAACACTTGCATGTGTGTATGCTTTATTGTAAAGGCACATGGATATTATTAGCATGTGACCTGTTTTGAGAAGTGTGTGGGCAAAGTGAAAGGTAAGTCCCCACCTCTATAAATATGTATTGAATTGTGTATTTTAGAGAGTGGTGAATTATTGTAGAGTTATGTTGTTGGATTTGATGCACGCATGACTCTGGAGATACTTTATAATGTAAGAATCTTCTATGTTTTATAGTGTTTAATGTAATGGATGGTATTAGGTAGATAATGGTGTTATACATAACTGAATCTGGTTCTTGTATGGTTAATATTATTATATTTATTGGTTAGTTCATGATTATCTAATATCTAGATCTTTATTATGCATTGCGAGAATGTTTATGTTTAGTTATGGATCTTAATATGTTTTATCATCATCATACTAAAATCCTACACAAGCAACTCTAAAGAGGGTCCTGTACCTTTACGTGCTTTGGTTGAGTGCTCATCTTGGGTAGTGATGTTTCAAAGTGTGCTTGGGTTATTCACGTGTAGATTCTAGGATGCATCAATGGGAGATAGTAAGCTCATAGGTGAATGATTGAAAGCTCATGAGGTATTTCAGAGAAAAACACGAGTGATTGATTGGCTAAAGGAGTCAACCATGATGATGAAGAGAACAAAGGATATAGGATCACGATGTCTAAGACCTCTTCTATTCAAGAAAAACCCTATCATTAAACCATTAACAAATATAGAGACCCTTGGAAAATATATATAAGAGCTTAAGATCTTCCTAAAGTCAGGGGATGCCAAATTTCTCCAAGACTCTATCAAGGAAATTCCAAGAGACTCAGTCAAAATATTTATTCATGTCCAGTTTGACCACCATCCTAGCCTTTTTGCTCTTCTCCATGGAGTGAATTGTCTCATGGACCAACACTACACCAACCCGAATAAGCATGCCTTTCACAAATCCAACCTTTTGTTTAGATATCAAATCGAAGTAAGTAAATTTGAATCAAATAGCCGATACTTTGTGAAGATCTTGTAAATTACATTTACAAGGCTTATGGGCCTGAAGTTCTTAAATTCCTTAGCACCTACTTTCTTCAGAGGACAAAGACTATAACTTTTTTTTATTTCTTTAAGAATATTTCTTGTTCTTAATAACTCATTCGCCACTTTAGGAAGATCACTAGAACAAATGTCCCAAAATTTATGAAAACATATTGTAGAGAAGACATCATGGCTTGGATATTTATCTCCTTCAAGAGAGAATGTTTATTTTTGCAATTCATCCATAGTTACAAGCTTAGAAAGATTTTAAAAGCCTTCTAGAGTTAAGTTTTGGATGGCTTCCAACATGGTGTGATTAAAATAGATGAGAGATGAGAGTTTTAAGTTAATAAGTCATTGTAGAAGGCCAATGATTTGGCTTTGATTACATCCATGTCGGTAAGTAGTAGTAGAGCCATCTACTAAGGATACTTGAGAGAGATATTGTTATGATCTTGATGCTTACCGCTTTTCATGTGAAATTATTTGGTTCTTACATCCCCTTCTTTCAACCACAAGGCTCTGGATGTTTTCCTCCTATAGGATTCTTCCCTTGCACACATATTGTGGAGTTCGAGAGAAATTTTTTCTCGGGGAAGTAGTCATCCCTATTCATACCATTATCCACCAACCTTCCTTCTAAATCAATGATTTAATCCTTGATTTTTTTCTTTTTGAATGAAGACATTTCCAAAAAATAATTTGTTCCAATTTCTGACCTTATTTTCACATTCTTGAGTTTTTGAATTAACCTAAACTAAGCGAGTTCCTTTCACCTCAATGCTCCACCACTCTTTAACTATGTCCCAAAATATCGGGATGGTCTAACAACATTTTCTCAAATTTGAAATAAGAGTGATTTTTATTTTTATTTTCTAATATATATATAATAATGGGGTTTAGATCCAATCCAAGTATGGGGAGAGAGGAGAGTTGAAAACATTGATTAAGGATCAAATATGCATATATGAGAGCCCTATAACGTCTTGACTTGAATGTGATTCTCTTCAAGCCTTCTATTAGACCAAATAAAGGGGTTTCCTTGAATGTCAATGTCAATAAGATTAGAGGAAGCAAAGAAATCAGAGAGGTCATTCATACCTACATTGAAATCAGAAGTTTCACCCTTTTTCCGTCGGGGTAAGGGGAGTGTTGAAATATCCCATAATCATCGATTCAACAAACCACAGTTTGTTCCAAAGGCTTTCGAGATCCTTCCAAATTTATCTTCGACCATGAATGGTGTTGGGAGCATAAATATTAGATAGAATCCAAGTTGAGGAATTATCACTAGTGCTAAAGGCAACAACAAGGTGGTTAGAAGTGGATAGTAAAATTTTAACAATTACCTTGTTGGCATCCCAAAAATATAAATTCCTCTAGAGGCGTCTCTCGGAGTCCACACAATCCATTTCTACTTTATTCCAGATGAGATTTTTACAATTATTTATAGAAATAGAATTCATTTTGGTTTCTTGAACAACTAAAATGGAAGGTCTACATGTTTTTCTCAATTCCCTAAGTGTTCTCTATTTTCCTCCCCCATTGAGGCCTCTTATGTTCCAAGAAACAATCTTCATCCGAGGTGTGAAGGGGTGAAGATTTTGGATGCTCTAAATTGGATTATGTACCATCTACAATGCTTTTGTTTGTTTCCTTCTTCCTCTAGTCATGGTTTGAAGGTCGACCCTTAGAAGAGTTCAAACCTTTGTTAGTGTAGTTCTTCGATGATCTAGTGACTCTACAATAATATAATTCCCAGTTTCTATAAATTTATTTTTGTTAAAGTAAAAGCATACAAAATTCCTTCAAAATCGTTTTCTTACGAGTCATAGATTTAATTGGTTTGTTGGGAGCAAGGGATTTGGTGCAATCAATTAATAATTTTTCTAAAATGATCTCCCCTTCCTCCTTAGTTATGTTATGTTTGGTTTCGTCTCGTTTAACATCCATAGAGGCTTATCTACATTGTTGAGTGATAGTTTTTCAAGGTTGTCCTCCCATTGGTTACGAATCCTTCTCTAGAAAGGAATTGTTTTTCTTCCCAACCTCTTCTAACCGATTGTGGTCTCGAGATGTCCTTCTCAAGAGGAGGAGAGAAAGATGATGGGATTATATTATCCACCACTTCATAATGTTCCATGTTTTGAAGAAGGGAGTTAGTGGTTTCTTCATCCTTATCTCGAAAGAACTAGAAATCGGGAGTATCTTTTTCACCCATTAAGGGTTCTTCCAAGATAGGATCTAGGGAATGTTGTCGATCAACCATTTTAAAAGTGGAAGAGAAAGGGTATCATTAATGTCACTAACCTTTTCTAGATTGATCTCCTCCCTTATATCAACAACATGATTTCCTTTTCTATTTAGGGAGACGATAATTGTTTCACTACTTTCATCTACTTGGAAAAGTAATTCCACTTATTTGTCCTTAGAGACATCCTCTATGATATGCATCTTAGTCCGAGGATTTTGGGCCTCTAAAGGGTATGATGGACCAAGGACTTCTTGTAGGGGTTTTGAGCCCCCATTTGAGTGATTTATACATAGAGAGAGCGTGAGATTTGGCCCTTCTTTGGGTTACCTCTTTCATTTTCCTTGATAGGGATTCTACCTCTAGCTTTATCCTATCCCATTGAGAATTATAGTTGAAGATGACTCGGATCCTCTATTTTTATTTTTCGCCGAGATTTTTCAGTGCATTATTTTTTAATCCCTTTCTTATTATTATCCATCTAGGTTTTGGCTAAAGGGAACCTTTTTGTGAAATGGCCTAGCTTATGACATATGGAGCATCGCATTTGAAATGATTCATAATCAATAACCTGATTCCAGGTAGTAGAATGAGACTATAGAAGGATATGGTCGGGAAGATTCGATCTATTTAGTAGAAACAAAAAATATAGCATATGAAAGCCTATATTTTTTCCTCGTAGAGCCAACCAAATCTCGATGTTAAAACCAATAGATCTAGCAATGTTGAGAAGAACCTCATCATTCCATAGCAATCTGTAAAGGGAGGATAGGAAGCCTATACCAAAGGGGGTGGTATGGATATGTTGTTGCAAATCAAGACAGACTCGGATGCAAATCGGGTTTCAAAATTGATGTTTTAGGCATCCCGGTGTGATTGACAACATTGAAACCTCTCTCCAAGTGTGGGACTTGTAAAAATGAGAGAGGAATCTATAGATTAGAGGCTGGTTCCTCAAACTCCTATGATTAGATCTATTATTTGCACAACTGCAGAGGTTCAAATCCTAATTTTATCCTAATTTGCAAGGATACAGGATAAGAAATGCAAAAATTGAAACTAAACTGATAAGGGTGATACACCAAAGGAGTGGTGAGCACTTCTTCCTCATGAAAATTGACACAAATCAGAAATTGTAACATAAAACATCATGCACAAGTTGATAGCTGTAATCAAAGGTCCGAAATGAAGCAAACAACACATGCGAAAGGTGAAAGCATTCACGAGCCCGCATTGTGATTTTCAACATCAAAATCCTTGTATTCCAACACCAAAGAGGTAGAAAAACCTGTTACAATCCATGGAAGCTCTGATCCTTCCAAAATCATTTGTTGAAGGTGAAAACGAAGCTTTCTCAGGCAAAAAGTGTTCAACCTTTAAAAATGAGCCAAATCGGCTTTTACGGTAATGGGTCGAGCCCAAGAGAGAGAAAACATGAAAAATGTGGGAGCCATTCCTCATTGAAAAAATGCATTAAAAACAGTAAGGAGGTCCTTACAAACCCCTACCCCGACATTTTTGACCATACTCGAGAAGAATGTGACCCATTTCACATTAAAATTGGTTGTTGAAACGTCGATTCTGTCCATGGCGCATACCAGCAGAGTTTTTGATTTTATCCCTTGAAACTAAACCAAAATTCAAACTTGACCACGGAATCTTGTAGATAATTTCACCAGCTTTCCGTTGATATAAAGAATGTGAAAATCCAAGCTCTGGATCGAAGCGTTATGGCCATTTGAAGATTTAGGGCAAAAAGCAGCCCAAAACGGATCGGCGGAAAAAAATTTGAATTTTACCTCTTTCTTGCATTTTGGAAAATTTTCCAAAAAATCCCCATACTCCGCCATTTGGGTGACATGTGTCAGGCTCTGATTGGCTTGGGCCTCCTAAGGGAAAATTTCCCACAAAAACTCCGCCGAGCCATAACTTGAAAAATATGAGGAGTTAGGAGGAAAACTTTACCTTTCTGGAAAGTTGAGAGAGAGCTCTATCAAATGGTGCCATTTCTAGAAAGATTTGAGTGCCTGAAAATAAAAATGGAGACTGAGGCACAAGAGAGGGGGAACAAAGGAGTTAGCCACAAAAAATGAGCAGGGGGCACATTTTGGATAACAATTTTGGCGACTCGAGAGGGTCATCACTGCTAGATGAAGATACTTGATTACTGAAGCAGTCCATAAGGCATGGAGTCATCAAATTTTCTGTTTGGAACCCCAACTGACTTAGAATGTTGCAAGGAGGAAGATGGAATATCACCTGATGGAAGCAAGGACTGCAAAACATCTCCAGGGACAAGCAAGCTATGCCAAAGCACTTAGGGAAAGCAAAACTAACTCTACAAAGAAAAAACAATATGCACAAGAACTTGATTGGAATGGAAACCTAAGCTAATATTTACAAGGTGGAGAATTTCCCTTTAGAAGCAATGCTTGAGATAGATTCCATTGACTGGAATCTGCAGTTCTTCACCATCCAATGAAGCCAATTGGAAAGCATTGTTGTTCTTGCACTTCGTGACCATGTATGGGCCACTCCAAATGGCATCAAATTTTGAATGCCTTCCTAGTTTTGCTCTATCTGCATCCCATTTTAACACTAGATCTCCAACCTGGAAAGATCTACTCTTGGCCTTCCTGTCAAAGGTCTTCTTGATCAAAGCTTGATCCTTCTCCATTGCTTGGGATGCCTGATCTCTGATCTCTTGAAGCTCCATCAACTCTGCATATCTCACCTCCATGGGCTCAAACTCCAATAGCTCCAACTGTTTCATGAGTTCCAATGTTGGAAACTCAAGTGACATGGGCAAGATTGCTTCTCTTCCATAGACAAGCCTGAATGGAGAGTTACCCGTGGATCTCTTGGGAGTTATCCTATCGCCCATAAGGCTGATTTCAGTTTGGTATGCTAAGACCTCCGATTCTCATCAATATTTCTCCTAATGATCCTCAACAAGTTCTTGTTTGTAGACTCATCCTAGCCATTACCTTGGGAGTAATAGTTTGATGAAGTACTTAGGTAGATCCGTTCTTGACAGCCCATTCGGTCACCTTGGACCCGATGAATGCCAATGCATTATCGATATTATTGTAGCAGGTACACCAAATCTAGTTACTATTCCCTCATGAAGTCTAAGATTCTAGACTCATTTTCCTCTTTGAGCGCTCGCTTCAGTCCACTTGGTGAAGTAGTCTGTGGCTATCAAAATCCATTTATGCCCTTGGCTTGAATTGGGATTAATGACTCCAATGAAGTCCAAAACCCATTGCATGAATGGCTGGTCAACTGAGATTGGATGCAATGGAAGGGTAGCAAGTCTCTCTTTTCCTGTGAAGAATGCACAATTCTTACACCTCTTGATCCATGCAAAGCAATCACTAAAACTCTTGGGCCAATAATAACCAGCCTTCATAATTTTTAGAGTTGTCACTCTCGGTGAAAAATGACCACCACTGGTCCACCATGGAACTCTTCCAACACCCTATGAATCTCGATCTGTGCTAATGCATCTCGGCAGAACTCCATTCACATCTTTCTTGAACAAAATCCATCAACAATGGCATATGGGACAACCTGCAATCTGAAGTGTCTTCTTTGGGTCTTTTTCATCTCCAGGAGGGCATAGGCCTGTGCTTAGGAAGTGTATTATACCTTGGGTCCAGCAAGGAGTGGGGACAACATTATTTTCTTCTTGAGTGCCACTTGGCTCATGGCTGTCTTGGACTATCAAAACAACCTCTTCTTCATTGCATACTTCTTTTTTCTTCCCCAAAATCAGCTGCTCACACAATCCTTTTCCTCTTACCAGCTTGGTGATCTTGATCTCAATGTCATACTCCATGACATGAGTGATCCAACCTGCCCTTTTCTCATTCAAATCCTTGTTGAGGAGGAAGTCTTTAACCCCAACATGAGAGACCATAGAACTGGACCTTGTTGTTTGAGACTAAATGCTTGAATTTCTTCAAGCTTCGATTCTACTGCAAGTACATGCTTCTCAATAAAAGAATACCTCACCTCATAGTCATCTAGGCTCATGGCTGAAGAAAGTAATTGGCTGCTCATCGTTGTCCTTGTTCTCGCTGTACCAAAATGGTAGAAATAGTATCATTACCTCCAGGATGCATAGAGGATGAAATCCTTGGAGAAGTCAGGTTGATGAGAGTTGGTGCTTGAGAGATGGCTTATTTGATTGCTTCAAAACTCTCCTTGCCTTCCATTGTCCACTTGAAATCCATGCTTTTCTTTAACCTTTTGGTGATAGGTTTGACAAGGGTTTTCAAAATCTAGAACAAACCTCCGAACAAAGTTTATCCTCCCAAGAAACTCAAGGGATTTCTTTTGGCTTGGAAATGGTAGCGCTCTTATGGATTCAACCCTCTACGGATCAATTTCTAATCCTTATTTGGAGACAATATGGCCAAGGAGCTTTCCTTCATGTGCAAGAAAGATACACTTCTTAGGATTCAAAGACACTCCAAATCTCCCGCACTCTTGTGAAGACCTATCTCAAATGAGAGAGGTGGTCTGCTGCATTTTTGGAAAAATAGTGATATCATCAAGGTATATCAACACCATGTTGTTAATCAAACCTTTGAACGCCATGTCCATTGCTCTTTGGAAGGTAGCACCAGCGTTGGACAACCCAAATGGCATTTTCCCCGTATGCATAAGTTCCCCATTTGGTTGTGAAGGTTTTCTTGAACTCGGTCTTCTTCCTTCACCATAATCTGATTGTACTTTGAGTAGCCATCAAGTAGTGAGAAACCTCTCGGAGCCAGCCACAACTTGCAAGATTTAATCCATGGAAGGGAGTGGGTAATGGTCCTGAGAGATGCTCTATTCAAGTCTCTCGAAGTCAACACACAATCTGATCTCTCCACTCTTCTTTCTAATGGAACCAAGTTGGCAACCCAACTAGAATTCTTGATTGGGAATATGATCCTTGACTCAATCATCTTGTTCAATTCTTTCCTCATGAGAGGCTCCATGTGTGAATTGACTGGTCTTTGTTTCTACCTGACAGCTTAGTATTTGGATCCAATTCAATGGTATGCTTGAGCTAAGTTGGGATTGAAACCTTTCAAGTCTTCATAGCTCCAAGAAAACACATCAAGGAACTCTTGACATAGTTTGTATGAACTCATATCTTTCTTGTTGATTGTCATCTTTCCAATTTGCAATGGTTTGTTCTCTTCCACCAAGATGGATTTGAATCGTCTCTCTTGACCTAAATGTTTGCTTTCTCCTTCCTAAACTGATCATTGGGATTAAAAATGGACTCCAAAGTGATAAGTCCCTTGGGCGAGTTTGTTAGTTCTCACATTTGTACCACTTGGTCACCATACAGCTCATTCTAATTTTTCTTGATTCTTAGCTAAGAAATCAGCTTCTTCTTGCAAGAAATGGATGATTTGCTGGTCATTTTCAAACACTTTCCAATCGACATTGTTATCCGGCACTTTGAAGGCCTCACAATCACGTGGATGTTTGGCTATACCTTGTCTTATTGAATGCTTTCCACAATGTCAAAGGCTGCCCCTACTGCTGCAAGCCTATCAAAGCAACTTGGTTCTCTTTCTAGGAATGGATTTGATGCCAAAACCCTCAAAATCTTCCATGAGGTCCACACCTGTTCTTGTAGCACTTAAGTAGATCGTTCTTGCAGCATTCTGCCCATTAACTTGGTTTACAATCAATTCACTTTGTCACCAAAGACTTGCAAGTTCTTTATTCCTCTCTTTATTTCCCAATGCATCCCTTGCACCAAGGCTTCATATTCAGCAGAGTTATTGGATCATGCAAACTGAAATCTAAAAGCTGAATAGTACTTGACTCCTTGAGGTGAAACAAGCATGGCTCCACCTCCCGCACCTTTCTACTCCTTGATCCATCAAAAATAGCTGCCATACCTCATTTTCATCCTTATGGTTTGGCTTGGTGATGCTAGGAATGGGCTGATCTTCTTCATGTATGCAATAGACCCCTAGCTCAGATTCTTCTACTTCTTGATAAGGATCAAAAGCATGTACCTTGTTTTCCCATTCATCAAGAGTTAGATCCAGGATGCTTCCAACCTTGGTGTCAATTTCATCAGTGCTTGGGTGATCTTCTTGATCAAATGCTAAACAATTGGCATTGATCTGACTTGGAGTGTAGGGCTCAATGTGGAAGTTTGCAATAGGTTCAGACCTAATTGTAGCTTTGGTTCCATACCTCGTTCTGAATAGCATGTGTGACCAATCAGCAGACAAATATCCTCCAATCTTGGTGTGAAATCTCTTGACAAACTTAGGGCAAACAATGGTGGAAGGTCTATAACTGAGACATCTTGTAAAACAATAACATTTGGACATGCATGCAAGGTAAGACTCAAGTTTCTAATCACTCCAACTATTTTCATTGCTGTCCCATCCAACCGCACTACCCTTTGGATATGGTTTCATACTAGAGCCCTAGCTGATCAGCTATTTGTTTAGGCATCACTGAGCTACTTGCCCCATAATCTATCATGCAATTGTGCACTAACTGATTTCCAATGATTAATGAAACATAGAAAGGAGGGGGCTTCAACATTTTACCTTGCTGTCCTCCATGATTTCCCTCAGCCGGGCAGCATTTGTGAGCACTTTCTCTTGCATTTGAACTTGCTTGATTCAAAGTTGGCAAGTCCTTCATGGCAGCTTGTAACAAGTCTCTTTGGTACGGGATAGATAGGATTCCACATTGATATGTTTACATTTATCTTCTTCATCCGATCAATAATCTTGAATGGTGATGGAGGATCTCTTTGTTGTCCCTTGGTTTTCATATTCACTCCTTGCACGTGGGCGAAACAACTGGTATTTGAGTTGGCCTAGGAGATGTTCTTGGCTGCCCTTGTGCATTTACAATTGGATTTTGCTTGCCAACCATTTTTGGAGCCATTGAAGGTTGTGGATTGGTTAGAGCTAATGGCTGTTCTTCCCCTAAGTTTCTTCTTTTTGACCTTGTGTTGGCTGCAACACCTTGAGAAACTGCTTGATTCATGCCGCAGAAATCTTCTACTTGCCAGTTTACCAATGTGGTGTCATTTGGGGCTGATTGCTGTTGGAATGTTTCTTGTTGTTGGTTGTTTCCTTGATCGCCTTCACCTTCCACACCGTAGTTGTCACCATTAATTCTTGATTCAAAGCACCATTGAAGCACATGGATTAGTTGTGAGGTTCATTGCATGGAAAACACCAATCATACTCTGAGCAATGTTGTTTTGTGTTGGCACCAATGCCTTAGAGGCGAGATATGGCATTAGGATTATAGGGCTGAAATGGTCTATTGGCAGGAGGCCTTGTTTGATTTATATTTGCAGCTGGATTAGGAGGTCTTTGTGGTTGGTATGGCTGCCTGTTAGGTTGAGCTTGGGGCTGATAAGAAGGTCTAAAACCTTGGGCTTGTTGCCTCTTGAGAGTAACCAGCTCATTGCCTAGGTTTTACAATTGCTTCATGACTTCTTGAAGCTCATTTGGGGCACTTGGAGATGAAGTAGAAGCTTCATTTGAACTCTAATTTCTAGGAATGGGAGAAGGAGCCAAATTAGGTGCTTGATTAGTGTTTGGGCTCTCTAAACTTGGAAACAATGGCATGGGAGGTCTAGGGGCTAGTTTGCTAGCTTGGATCAAACAATTTTCAGCCCTAATGGAAATGCTATAAGCCATAGGGATAGTTATGCCTCCCATGGACTGAATCAACATAGAAATATCAGAATTTAGAGCTTTGAGATAGTAAAGAAAATCACCTTCTACTTTTGTTGGCCACGACCGCCACCTTGCTGGAATTCTCTCCCAAGTCCTTTGAAATCTAAAGTTGAAATCGTCATTTGCTCATTGGGAGCTCTCTTGATGGTTGTCAACTACTCCAAAAGAGACAAGTTGTCTCCCTTCTCTACAAATTTCTCATGAAGTGCTATACATAGCTGGTTCCACTGAATAGAACTCGAGGCAAGACTTCTAAACCATTGCAATGCTTTCCCTTTGAATGAGGATGCCAACAGCTTGACAAAGAACTTACATCTCATTGATTTCATGAATTGCACAAAGGTTGGCAATGTCTTTAACATGATCACCGGAGTAGTCCGATTCTCTCCGGTGAAGTATGGAATGCTCTTCAAGGCTGAAATTGGAATTGGATGTTGTGCATTAAGAGAAAGTGGGCTGCTGCTGTGAAATTGACATAGGGGTTGTTTTGTGCCATTCTAATTGGTCTTAGAAACCCTTGTTGACTGAATGAAAGGCCTACCAGGTGGAGGAGTTGAGAGAGTTCTGTTTGGTGGAGATGGAGACCTTTGGATTCTCCTCCCACTTTGCCTTATTCTTAGAGATAACTGCAGATATTCAAACAACACCTCTTCCTCTCTAGCTCTTGACCTTGTGTTGATTCTTCTCATGAGTTTTCAGGCCTGCACTGCTAAAACCAGTTGATTCTTCCCCTTGGAGTTGCCAGATGTGCAATTTATAGCTCTTTTAAGCAAGAAAATTGCAGAAGATGCACATCAACTTTGCTGCAATGAAAATGAGACCTCTAAGGTCCCACCAGGCATGCCAAAACTGTTGTTGCAAATCAACAAAGCACCCCCGGATGCAAATCAGGTTTCAAAATTGATGTTTTAGGCATCCAGTGTGATTGCACAACATTGAAACCTCTCTCCAAGTGTGGGACTTGTAAAAATGAGAGAGGAATCTCCAGTTAGAGGTTGGTTCCTAAAACTCCTCCGATTAGATCTATTATTTGCACTGTTGTAGAGGTTAAAATCCTAATTTTATCCTAATTTGCAAGGAGATGGGGATAAGAAATGCAAAAATTGAAACTAAACCGATAAGGGTGATACACCAAAGGAGTGGTGAGCACTTCTTGCTCATGTAAATTGACACAAATCGAAGCTCAGTAACATAAAACATCATGCACAAAGTTGATAATCGTAATCAAAGGTCTAAAATGAAGCAAACAACACATGCAAAGGTGAAAGCATTCACAGAGCTCCGCATTGTGATTTTCAACATCAAAATCCTTGTATTCCAACACCAAAGAGGTAGAAAAACCTGTTATAATCCCTGGAAGGTCTGATCCTTCCAAAATCACTTGTTGAAGGTGAAAGCAGAAGCTTGCTATGCAAAAAGTGTTCAACATTTAAAAAAATGAGCCAAATCGCTTTTACGGTGCATGGGTCGAGCCGGAGAGAGAAAACGTGAAAAAATATGGGAGTCATTCCTCATTGACAAAAATGCATTAAAAACATCATGGAGGTCCTTACAAACCCATGCCCGACATTTTTGACTATATCGAGAAGAATGCGACCCATTTCGCATTAAAATTGGTTGTTGAAACGTTAGTTCTGTCTATAGGTGCATACGAAGTGTTTTTGATTTTCTCCTCGAAATTTAACCAAAATTCAAAAAAAAATTATTATTGGCAAATAGTTTTTTGAAAGGGACTATACCCTTATGCAATGTTAAAGGCTCGGGAGCGAGAATAGGAAAATAAAGCTCGAAAAAAGGATCAACATCCTCGATATAACAATAAGGACTAATGCGAACGCGATCTGCAAAGAAACAACCAAAGAAGAACACAACAAAGCAAATAAACACCTACGGACGGTGATCAAATAGCAAACACGCGATGGTCCGCCACAAAATGAACATGGAATCTTGTAGATAATTTCACTAGCTTTCCGTTGATATAAATAACGTGAAAATTCGAGGTCTGGATCGAAAGTTATGGCCATTTGAATATTTAGGGCAAAACAGGCCCAAAATGGATCAAGCGGGAAAAAAATTTTGAATTTTACCTCTTTCTTGCATTTTGGGAAATTTTCCAAAAAAATCCCCACGCTCCACCATTTGGGTGACACGTGTCGAGCTACGATTGGCTCAGCCTCCTAAGGGAAAATTTCCCACAAAAACTCTGTGAGCCATAACTTGAAAAATATGAGGAGTTAGGAGGAAAACTTTACCATTCGAAAAGTTGAGAGAGAGCTCTATCCAATGGTGCCATTTCCAGAAAGATTTGAGTGCTCGAAAATCAAAAATGGAGAGCGAGGCACAAGAGAGGGGGAACAAAGGAGTTAGCCACAAAAATGAGCAGGGGGCACATTTTGGATAATGAGGATATTCTTCTTAGATGAGTTAAAACTAAGGTACCATGTGTTTATAAAAATCTCCATGTTCTCCATGCACTAGGGGCTCCCAGTAGAACCGCACTTAAATCATCATGCGTCAGATCAAACTTAAAAATAAAAAAACCATTTTCTATAGAGGAAATTCTCAAATCCCCTAATGTTTTCCATTTCCTGGAAGCCCATTTCCTAATATTCTAAATGTTGGGTCTAGGGCCAAGGAACTTACCAAAAGTGTGATTTGATTGTTTTGAATCACCCTTTGCAGATTGGATGTACCACTTGTTGTTGTAGGCATCATATTGAATTCTCGAGTGTATTATGATGTTTTTTCAAGTACGTTGTGTTTTTCATATTGACATCATGTTGCAAGAGTGTGGATTAAATTTCCCACCAAAATATACAAGGGAATTTATTCCTACAATATTTTGTGAAAGATCAACTGGAATATTTTTATAACAAAGCATGTTTGGATGGAACATGCAATGTATGTGGTGGCTTGCCAAAATTGAAAATTTGTATCCATGAGGAGAGTACACATTCAATAGGAAAAGAATTAATTGGTTTCAGAAAATATAAATTTGTGGCATATCAATTAAAAGATGGAAAATAATCTAAGAGGTGTGAGCTTGTTACAGACAATTACCTATATTAGAATATATGGTCAAATTCAAAGAGGAAATTATTTATGAGTAATGCAAGGAACACACATAGAGATCGATGGTTGGATGATTAATTTAAGATAAGCATGGACACATTCCCACTTGGTACTATTTTTTTAGTAGTTGACATCGCTTTGAATTACTCATTATAGCCACAAATGGATGTTCAATCACAATACTATAACTCAGTGCAAGTTACTATTTTCATGCATATAACATTCATGCACTCTCTACGGAAAGAAGTGAGAAAGATCATAAAATATTAAGAGATTATCATTTTGAATCGATTAAGATCGACACATTCTATAGACTATGTGTAAGGGTGTTTGCAGTTTTTATGCAAACTTGAATGAGAGGAACATTGTTTTCAATCAACATTATATTTGGTCGGACAATTGTACATCACAATTCAAGAATGCATGGATGTTTTATTGGCTAAATAGGATGCACATAGAAACAAGTGTACAACATATCTAGAGTTTTACTAAGGCAAGACATGGGAAAGGAGAGCATGATGGTGTAGGATCATGTGTGAAAAGAGCCCTTGCAAGAGAAGAGTTAAAGTTCAAAGATGGTGCTAAATTTACAGGTGCAAAAATCATTGTTGATTGGTGTGTCAAGAACATGGGCCATGAATCTCAAGAGAGTTCAACAGTTCATATATATTTCTAGTTGATAGAGGAACAACATTTGGAAAGCTATGAATATTGTATGACAGTTATAGGATCAAGTGATATGCACTCATTCTATAGTTCAAATGCAAGTTATTGCACTATTCATACTAGGTGCATGGAATGTTTTTATATATCATGCACTAATTTTGTGTAGAATGAATGCAAGTCATCATAGCGGTGGGTGGATGAATGGAATTGTAGACTATAGGCACCTAAATTTGGTATCTATACCCTCATCACTCATGTGTGCATATTTATTTGGTCATCCCCCTTCCTTTAATTAAATGCCCTCACAATCCTCGTTAATTAATTAAGTGACATTAATTAACTAATCCCCTAACATTCCAAATGCCCAATTATCCCATCCACACTAATATTATGCCCATTAATTAACTAATTCCTATTAATCAATTAATCCTCATCCATTACACCTAACCAACCTTCTATTTCTATTGCTTTTATCCTACACACACATCCCATTTATTTTTCTATCTTTTATCTATTTTTTCCCTAACTACCCTTATCTCATCTCTTTCCCTCATAAGTGCATTAAAGCAACCTTCTAATATTTAAGAAGCTCTAAATCTTGTCAAAAGCTTAAAAATAGAATAGTGGGGAAAATTTCTCCACAATCGGTGGTGAACCATCACTGGTCGTCGTTGGGTCACCATCGACCCTAAAAAAACTAGTTATTTTCTTTCTATTCCTCATCGATGGATGCATGCAACTTTAGGATTTCTTGTGAGCTTAGCATATTTCCCCTTGTTGGAACATCTCAGGAAACATCCATAGATCTTCTATATATCTTTTCAATGTGCTTGCATTTCTCATGATCATCCGTCGTGAGGATTATCATTATCATCTAGTTTCTTTATTTAGATTTTATTATATTATCTGGGTGTTTCAAATATCTAATATCTTGTAGGTTCAGACCATAAACAACACAACACTTAGAGCTTCTTCAACAACCTTCCCCTTTAGCATTTTTTCTTACAAGTTATCTTTCTCATCCATTCATCCTCAACTCTATCCAATTATGTTATAGTTGCTGCTACCAAACCAGTCAAATCGTCATCGACCCAGGTCTAGTTTGTCAAATAGATATCTTCTATTGTTGTTTTTATCCATTTCCTAGAGTTTTCTGCCCCTGGTTCCTTCTTGTAGATTACTCATAGCATACACATGATCTTTTCATCCTCCAATTAGAATTTAGACCCTTTAGGTCTGCACATTCATCCTACAGTCTAGATTTTCCCTCCCAAATCACCGAACTACCTTTGCATAGTTTGTGTCACCATCAACCTGACCCAAGAACAATCAATTTATAGTCATTATCATCTAGCTATCCTCTAGATCAATTTTTTCATCTTTCTAGATTTAGTGATATTATTTTTTCTTCATGTTTCTACAATTTCATCCTTTACATCATTTTCTAAAAAAACAGGGTTGACATCCGTGAAAGGAATATAATCACTTCTTAGAACCACATTGTTAGGAAACCCCCACATATATCTATCTAATCCATATTTGTTCCAATCTTGTAGGTCATCAAGTTACAATAATCGTATCCATCATCATCTAGCACTTGTATCACATCCGGGGTAATATAAAGCCTTTATCATTTCTAAGTTGTTAGTTTCATTAGTACCTAGTGTATTAAATTCATTACAAATGAGAAGTTTGGACAACAATCACTTTTTGGAACCGCATTGTCGGGTAACTCCCGCATATATCTATCTAATCCATATTTGTTCCAATCTTGCAGGTACATCAAGTTACAATAGTTGCATCCATCATCATCTAGCACTTGTATCACATCCGGGGTAATATAAAGCCTTTATCATTTCTAAGTTGCTAGTTTCATTAGTACCTAGTGTATTAAATTCATTACAAATGAGAAGTTTGGACAACATTCCTGGTATGCCTAGTGGGACACCCTTTAGGTGGTCTCTTTCTTTTCTATATTCTAATTTTTCTAACACTATAGCGTGAGGCTTCGCTTTATTTCTTACTCATGTTGGGTTTGCCGCTTGGATCACTCATTTCTCAAAAGTGTAGATAAATAGGAAAATTGTTATCCAAATATTCCTCTTTTCCCTATTTAATTGTTTTGCATTGTACTTTCCATTCCTTCGTGTGTTCTCATAGAAAATAACTCTTTGTTTTGGCGTAAAAAGAACATTATTTTTGCATCTTGCTTTCTCACATAGTCTAAATAGGGGTCCAATATTCTACATCACACATCTTCTCACACATAACCTAAACCTCACGAATCAATTAACACATCAAAACATTCCCTTTCTGGTAGAGTGATTGGGATTTGATCACCCAACAGAAAGATTCCTCGGACATTCCCTAGCCACAACAAACCTGAAACTAGACATAGATTGCCTTCTTCTAGGTCATTTGTTATCCATCTCCTTTTTTTTCACATTCTCAATCAAAACATAAAAGTAATTATTTGTTTGTCTTGTCTATTTACTAATGGAATTGTTATCCATATTTCGCCCCACGGGAAAAAAATTAGATCATCCACGACCCCGCATAGAAAGAACCCGATAAATCTTGTTTAGTTCTTGTGAACAGTCACGAGGGAATCAACGATGGAGTGGCGAGGGTTGAGAAATATTAAACGGCCCTGCTGCAAGAACAAATGACATCATTAAGCCGTTTTATGTCTTAAATTCATTTTACAAGTTACAAGTAGACTCAATAATGGAATTGTAAGGTCGGAGAAGAAGGGGCAAAGATCTTGTGAAAGGAACCAGGAGCAAAAAGGTGAAAAAATGGTGAACTTTCAAAGTTTTTTTGGGCTCAAAGCATTCAGAAAGAGTCCAAAATTGACTAAATATGGAAGATTCAAGAGAGAGAGCCACGTGTCCTAATGGCTCTTCTCCAAAGATGAATCCAAAAAGGATTTTGAACAAGTTCCATGTCTCCACATGTCCCAAGCCAAAATGAAGATAGGGTCAAATGGTCAAATAGAGTGAAAGGCGGATAGGGCGGGCCCCAAAATTGGATAAGTATAAAAGTGCAAGAGAAAGTGCCAAGGGTCATCCCGACACATTTTAAAGAGTTAGTCCAAAGGTGAAGACCCAAATGAGCCCGAGCTCACCACGTAGCCCGAGTCTAAAAGGATAAGAGAGACCATTGAAAAGTCCACAAAGCCGGTGGAGGCTTCCAACTATCTAAATGGTGCTAATTCAAGAATTAAATAGAGAGAGGGTTTCCAAATGAGCGCCATACGCCACGTCTCCCAAGTAAAGAAATATGACCCGCCAAGCAAAAGACTTAGCCAAAAAACATAGAAATTGGACAGCCACCGAGAAAATGCCATGTGGCAAGCCAAAACTAGCAAAGTGCTAAAGCGAGGCCATTGGGGGAAAAGTTGGTTTTTAGCCCTAGTTATTCCAAAGGTGTAAAAGTTTCAAAATGGGCCGCAACTCCGCCCAAAGGAAAACATCGGTGTTTGAGCCTAAGTCAAGGCCAACCATGGAGTCGGAGGAAAAGGTGAAAATTTTCCTTTTGTCAAAAGGAACAGAGATAAAAAAATTGAAGCACATCTCCCAAAGCCAAACAAAGGGTGCCATGTGTCCAAGAGGATCGTCGGGGCCATGGGGGTTTTCTGGATTTTGCATTTTTTGTAGAAAAGGGGGAAAAGATAAATTGCGGACCTACAAGCCCGTTTTTTCCTAATCTGGTTGCCACATGTCCCAAAATAGAGAGAGGGACACATTTTTCAAACTATTTTTCCCACCCCTTATCACGAACCTAATACAAATTTCAAAGGGGCATATCTTTCGACTCAGTGGCACAAATTATTGTAAAACTAACACCGTTGAAAATATCTTGGCCTTGCCCATGCCATGGAGGTCTAAAACTTTAAATTTTAGGAGGTTAGGTGAGAGAAAAAAGGAGAAACGTCTTTGGGCCTTTAATGTAGGATTTTCTTACCTCAACAACCAAATCAGATTCAATCTACTCCTTCGTTTCTTCCTCCTTCGAGACGCCAAATAAGGATTTGCTAAAAATCAAACAGATTTGGGGTAGATTTTATGGAAAGGCATTAAATAGTGGTGTTTGAGCTTGGAGTTTTTTTCCCCACTTTTCTCTCTTTCACCTCTATGTATTGAATATATAAAAGCAAGCTCGGGACTCAATCTAAAGGGTTGGACATTCTTTGCTTTTACAGATCTGTCCTCACCAATCCTAAGCACTATGATAATTCTTCACTGGGAACTCCTCATGCTATGATTATTTACTAATGCACAACTTTTAGTTTTGTGGATGTAATCTAGAAACACAACAACAAACATAACACAAGAATACCATAGACTATGATAAGAAGGAATGATGATAAATCTGAAATATAAGTGTAAATTATAATATCAACATGAAATTGTTACAATCTCACCCATGAGGTACTTCAAGTGTTACTGACTTCACTTGTCTTCCAACCATAACTATGGGAGAAACTTCACAATTACACCTCTTAATGGCTTCTTTAACACACCTTCAAAATGATGGCTTCCTTTACACACTCACTCATACAATATTTCTCACTACTTCCTTCTATCCTAAATAAGGGGGTGGCTCTCTATTTATAGAACTTCCAGGCTTATCCATCTTATCTCTAAGATAGGATAAGAAATCTACTCTAACGAATCATATTCCATACCTTAACTCTTATCTCGTACATGTAAGCTTATCTTTTAAGATAAGATAAACCTTATCATTTCACATGGTTTCCACATTTTTAGACTTTTTACAAATAAAATACACAAAATATGTATGACCTCACTCCTTGTCCTTATTACCATATATGATATTTCTAATTCCTAATCATGTAGACCCTACTTCTCTACTTACCCTAACTTTGACATTTTAACATTACCGACCACTTACGACAAATATTTATTTTTACCACAACATTCCTATTGTACTTTTGACTATTACCGTACTATACATTATTGGCGAGAAATGTACCAGCAACGCCATTATCTTCTATGAACGCTACTACTAATTATACTTAACAAAATCCTATTCCTAATACATACATTAATGAAATAGAAATTACGGAGGAAAATTTTAGTGTCGACATCTTCCCCCTTCCTAGCTTCTACTCCATCCTCGGAGTAGACTATTCCGGTGCTTGGAAAATATTTAACTTGTCATGGTTGACCCATTTCATAATGGGAGTGCCATCCAATTTCTCCAATTCGGTATGTACCATTTTCATGCACAACTGCTATTTTGTAGGGCCCCATCCATTTTGGAAGAAATTTTCTCTGTTTTTTTTTTGTATCTGGAATCATATACTAGAACCAAGTCATTCACATGAAATGGAGACCAACGGATCTTTTGATCAAATTATTCCTTCTTCTTTATTTTCTTCTTATAGTTTGTATCTTTCACTATTTCCCTCATTTCCTCTAGTAAATGAAGATATACCAACCTTTCTTTTACTGAATCACTTTCATCCATCCTTTCATTTTTCATAACTCTCACAGTGGGAATATCAAACTCAATAGGAAGAACTGGATCAATGCCATAAGCCAACTAAAATGGGGAGTATCATGTTGCTGACTTTGATGTTGCCCTATATGCCCACAATGTTGCATGAATCCTTTTATCCCACTTATGTACCTACAAGGCTGCATCTTTCGCTAGAATTTGACACAACACAAAATTCGTTCCTTCCACCTGGTCCATTTGTGCTTGGTTTGTATGTTGTTGCCTTCCGTGCTTAATAGAAAACTTATTGACTAGGGTTTCTACCACCTCATTAATGAAGTGGCTTCCTTGATCTGTTACAATTTCTAATGGACAACCAAATCTGGTGACAATACGTTTCATATATGAACCTTGCCACTTCATCCATGGAAGTTTTTTTCAATGGCCTAGCTTCAACCCACTTGGTTAAATAATGTGGCAACTATAATATACTTATTTTGGTGTGGGATAGTTAGAAGTGGACCCACAATGTCTATTCCCCACTTTTCAAAGGGACCAAGTGGAAGAATAGGGTAAAATGGAGCTGATGAAGTCTTCTTACGGTTACCATGTGTTTGAAAAATATTACATGTCTTACAATAATTATAACAATCTCTAAAAAGAGTGGGCCAGTGATAACCTGCATCCAAGATCTTTTTGTGTAATTTGTCTAGAGAAGTGTCCTCCACATGTACCATTATGGAATTATTCTATCAGCTCCTTCCCTTGATCATGTCCAACTGCCCTCTTGTATTTTCCATCAGGTCCTATTCAAAATAATACTCCATGCATAATAGAATATGGATGACTAGCTTGAGTAATCTTCCTCTTAGTATTTGCATTGGCACCATCAGAAACTTGAATTCATTCAGATAATTCCAAATATCTATGTATTCACTAGGGATTGTGTCAAGGGATAATAATGCTGCATCTGGGAAATCATCATCATCACAAGATGAACCTAAACCATCATAGGCTCGAGAGAGTGCATCTGCATTGACATGCTTCTTTCCTAGCCTATCTATAATATCAAATTCAAATTCTTGTAGCAAAATTATCCATCTTGCTATCCTCTTTGATGGGTTAGGCTTATTTATAATATATTTTAGAGCCTGATGATCTGTTACAACTATAAATTTCTGCCCTAGCAAGTAATTTCTAAACTTCTTTACAACAAAAATGATAGCTAGAGCCTCTTTTTCAGTTACAGTATAATTTACCTCAGCACTGCTCATTTGTCTACTCCCAAAGTAAATTGGATGATCATTCCCATTTTCATCCTTTTGCTCTAGAGTACTTCCTAGTGCTGCATCTGAGGCATCAGTATACACAATGAATGGCTTGCTCCAATCTAGATTCTTTAAAACAGGTGAAGACACTAGGGCTTCCTTCAGTTGTTCAAAAGCTTCATGTGCCTTATTTCCTGGTTCATAAGTAACATCCTTCTTCAAGAACTGGGTTAGTGGTTATGCAATCTTTGAGAAATTCTTGATGAACCTTCTATAGTAACCCACATGGCCTAAAAATGATCTCAACTTACTTCTATTCATAGGAAATGGTAACTCTTTGATTTTTGAAACTTTATCAGGATCAGTACCAATACCATCTCTGGATACAACATGCCCTAACAAAACACCTTTAGAACATCCAAAGACACACTTTTTAGGGTTTAGTGAGGCTTTTGCTTCATCTAACCTTTGAAATGTTGTCTCCATTTAGTGCAGTGGTCCATCTTGCTCCCATAGATGCAAAAATCATCCAGAAATACTATGATGAAGTTCCCAATGTAGGGTTCAAACACCCTATTCATCAAATGATGGAACGTTACTGGAGCATTACACAACCCAAAAGGCATAACTCTATAAGCAAACGTTCCCCAAGGAGTGGTGAACATGGTCTTCATAGATCTTTTCTTGCTATACGAACTTGGTTGTATCCGCTATATCCATCAAAGAAACTATAGCACTCATGGCTAGCTACTTCGTCCAAGATCTGATCTAAGAATGGAAGAGGGTAATGATCCTTCTTTGTTTCCTTATTGAACTTCCTATAATCAACACAAATGCGTAACTTCCCATTATTTTTTATTGAGATCACAATGGGAGAAACTCATTCGAATTCTCCACAGTAAATATGAATCTTGCATCAAGTAACTTATCTATTTCTTCTTTTTTGAGTCTTGGAAAAATTAGGATTCATTCTATATGGCATTTACTTTATGGGTTTGGCACCATCTACAAACTCAATAGAATGTTCTACCCAACTTACTTGACGGAGTTCCTTGTAATCAAAAGTGAATAGGTGTATGTACCTTTGAAAGAGTTGGAGGTAGGATTCCTTCTCACTCTCCATCACAGCATCACCAATCTTTATTTGTTGGAGACGATCATCAATTTCTTCTTCAGATAATTTTATGGGTTCATGAGTCGGTGTGACTGGAAGGATATCCATGACCAAAATATCAACCTCACTTTCTTCATCTTTTGTGTCCACTTCACTGGTACTAGAGTAATCAGAGGATGTCTAATCATCAGTTTCATCACTTGAATCCACAAGTTTTGTCTTATGATGCCGAGGGATCACGTTTATCTTCACCCTCTCTCTACCACATCCAAGTGTCATGAAGCCTTCATTCCAGTAGTTTCTTGCATGAACTCTCCTTAGCCATGGTCTTCCCAACAACATTGGGTAATAAAGTACCATTTTTCATCACCCGAAAGTCTACCACACATACAATACCCATATGAGATATTGCCACATTTGAAACTACACCTTTTGGTTTAGTTTTTCCCTTATTTAATGACCTTAACACATAAGTGTTGAGGGCGATCAATTTTAAACCCAACATATTCATTACTGACTCGATTATTACATTAATCTGCAGCACCTCCATCAACTAAGACATCATCAATTGAAATACCATTACATAATACCTCAGCTTGTGAAGCATAGGATCCCTGTGCCTCCAAAACAGGACCTCAACCTCCTTCCTTCGTCGAGCATTGAGTCCACTCGCAGCCTCCCGCCTCTTCGTAAGACATAGCCAAGATTTGATCATATGTAATATTTACAGGGTATTTTGGGAGATCTTCTAAGATGGAGTATGGTCGTTGTCCCCGTGAAATAAGAAAATCCCGCACACCCAACTTTCTTCTCCTATGTTTCTTACTAGTTTCTCCTTTCATCTTCTTAGGCTCATTTCCATCTTGGTTATCTTTTTTTCTTTCTTTTTGTTACAATCACATCTACTTCATTATTTATGCTCTTATCTACTACATCAAAAGAATTCACAAGTGTTTTTCCTTTATCATTATCTCTTGTACCGGATGTAAAAGCTCTATCTGGACAATTATACTTATAATGACCCTTTTTATGACAACCATAACATACAACTTCAGAAATATTTCTTTTTGGACCTCTATCTCCTCCCTGAGAACTAAATTCTTTTCCTTGAAGAAGATTAATAATTAACTGGCCCATCTTCCTAAGTAGATCTTCATACTTAGTAGATGTACTAGGAGAAATATTTGTGCTCACCGAGAGTGGTTGTGGATTCTGGACCAAAGGTGTTGGTGTAGGCTCTACTTTAGCAACAATTTCTTTGGGCTCCTCTTCCATGCTTTCTTCTTACCTTCTTGCAATCTCTCCTTCGCTTGTTTAATGGTAGCCGGGTAGTCATACTTCACTCATTTTCTAATCTCTAGCTTCATCCCAAGAATGAAGTGATTACAGAGGAGATTATCCATGACATTCATCAACCCATCCGCTAATCCTTCCTTCCGGATCTAGGCATCGAGCTTCCTCCTTAGCTCTAGAACATGAGCATGATAATCCCTTATCTTCTCCTTCTCTCCTTGGGATAGCTTTGTGATATTGATCATGAGATCTACATATTTCTATTGTTCACCAAATTCTTCAAGAAAACTTTCAGTTAATAAATCCCATGAGTTTTTCATATTATCACCTAGTGTTTCAAACCACCTAAGGGCTGAACCATCCAAAAAGGGAGGAAAAATTCAATCCATTGTTCCCTTCTTATAAGGCCATTACAAATATAAGATCGTTTAAACTCTTGAATGAAAGAAGAAGCATCTTCATTAGATTGGGCTGAAAAACAGGAATCTTCCCCATTTTCAAAAGTAACCATAGTGAAATACCAACCCATAAGTACAATCAACAAGACTTATGTGCACAAATAATTAGAATCACTATAATAGAAAATAGAAATGACCATGGTAAAATATGGTAAAACTTGACTTATGCGGTAAAAATTAACTTTACTTTGTGGTAAACACTATTCACGTAAAAGTGAAGTGAAATATCTCATGGTAAAAGTGACTTTACCAAGTAAATACTATTCACGGTAAAAAGTGACTTTACCATGGTAACTACTATGCACAGTAAAAACAAGGTTACCCTCCAATTATTTTCGACTAAGTTGGAATATCTCTCCGTAAAATCCACCAATGAGGAATGGTCCTAAATGCGGAACCAAAATGTCATCACCAATCCGACACTATGATAATTCTTCACCTGGGAACTCCTCGTGCTATAATTATTTACTAATGCAAACTTTTGGTTTTGGTGGATGTAATTTGGAAACACAACAAACATAACACAAGAATACCATAGACTATGATAAGAAGGAATGATGATAAATCTGAAATATAAGTGTAAATTATAATATCAACGTGAAATTGTTACAATCTCACCCATGAGGTACTTCAAGTGTTACCGACTTCACTTGCCTTCCAACCATAACTATGAGAGAAACTTCATAATTACACCTCTTAATGGCTTCTTTAACACACCTTCAAAATGATGGCTCCTTTACACACTCACTCATACAATATTTCTCACTACTTCTTTCTATCCTAAATGAGGGGGTGGCCTCTCTATTTATAGAACTTCCAGGGCTTATCCATCTTATCTCTAATATAGGATAAGAAATCTATTGTGACGAATCATATTCCATACCACTCTTATACATACATGTAAGCATATCTTTTAAGATAAGATAAACTTTATCATTTCACATGGGTTCCACATTTTTAGACTTTTTACAAATAAAATACACAAAATATTTATGACCTCACTCCTTGTCCTTATTACCAATATAATATTTCTAATTCCTAATCATGGAGACCCTACTTCTCTACTTACCCTAACTTTGACATATTAACATTACCGGACCACTTACGAAAAATATTTATTTTTACCACAACATTCCTATTATACTTTTGATCATTACCGTACTATACATTATTGGCGGTGTTGTACCACAACACTATTATCTTCTATCGAATGCTACTACTAATTATACTTAACAACATCCTATTCCTAATACATAAATTAATGAAATAGAAATTACGGAGGAAAATTTTAGTGTCGACAAATCCCCTTTCGGAAAGGAACTCGTGGAGTTCAAACCTTCCATTAAAATTGTGCTACACTTCTCACATCTTGGCCATTTTAATGTATTATACCAATCTACAGAGAAATAAAACACGTCTTTTGATCGATTCTAGATCCTTTCTTGTCTTTCTTTTCTCTCATTTGGTCTTTCATTATAAATCTGGTTATCTATGCTTGATTATTGTATGTGTTTTATTTGATTTGTGTCTATCAAAAACAAATGTTCATCATTCCTTTCGTGCATCACCTTGTTGTTTAGCTTTGTTTTAATTTTTGTATTCCCTCTATCCTTGTCTCCTTGGTAAAGTGTACATTAGATTTAGGAACAATTCCTCTCTGATTTCTTACGTATGCACCTAAATAGAGGAATAGGAACCAGCCTCTAATCTAGATTATTTTCCTATTTTGCAAAGTCCCACACTTTAAGGAAGAGACAATGTTATGCGGATCACACCAAATAATTTTGCTTTAGAAATGTATATTTGACAACTCATTTGGGGGTCTTGTGATTTTGCACTAACAATTTTAGCACACTGGTGGGATCGAGAAGTCTCCATCTTATTATAGTAAGATTGATGTGAACTTGGTGTATTTCAAATTTTAAGAAGTTTTAAAATTTTGCATATGGTAACTCAAAAGAATCAAAACCACTTTGGTTTCGTAGTCCAAGAAATTTCATGAGATGGATACAAACAAGGTCCAGAACCATAGAAGAGGGACAGTTTGTACACATACACTTGTCTCCAAACAGAAGAAGAAGAGAAAGAAGAGTCTATAAGTCTCTATCTCCACCAAGGAGAGCCTTATCAACACCTCCTCCTAGCAGGTCGCGTTCTTTCAATCAAGAAGAGTGCTCAGGCCAATCGGGATGGCTTAGCCAAATCCTTATGTCAATTTCACTGGCAATAGCCCACTTACTCTTAATGCACAAAATCTAGTTCCCGGTGGTGGCATTAAAGAGCATCCCATAATTCACTACGAAAACCGGACTTCTCCTAGTGACCATGTTCAGGACATTGCAAATGTATGTACGATCCATGAGATCTTTGAAATGGATATTGTAGTCAAGTTCCTAGCCTCTTCACTCAAGGGTAAAGCTTCACAATGGTTTAGGAGCTTAGAAGCGAGGCTCTATTCAGTCTTGGGAACATCTATGCACAACCCTTCATAGCCATTTTGGTGAGAAGGGGATAACTTTGTCCTTGTTAGAATAGTCGACAACAATTAAAAGAGCTCCTAATGAGTAATTGACAAATTTCAACCTCAGTTTCAAAGGACATGGGACATGATTCTAACAAAAGATAAAGCCCACTAATGAAGGTTCCTTCTTGTACTTCCTTGAGGCCTTAAATTCGATATTACTTTAATGATTCAAAGTCAATGGGGGCACAACCTTACCCGCATCCTATACCCTTTCCATAAGAGCTGAAAATTGTTTAATCCATCTTTGGAGAAATTGCTCCCCAGCACCATCTATGCCTCTATACCCCTAATTAGGGAACCCAAGTATCATCCAAACACCCACATTAGCCCATGTACCTACTCCACAGAGTCAAAGCTCGATTGAATCCTCCGCCTCATCATATAACACTTGAGAAGAACTCCAGGAAGTCATGAAACAACTTCAAAATTTTGGAAATGAGTTAGTAACCATTAAAAGGTAGCAAGCTAAGAGTTCTAGGCAATATCAGCCTCAAGCTCGATATCGAGGCTAGACCCCAAAGTATCGCAATATAGACCACCATCTCGATCAGAAACCGAGTAAAAACCAAGGGCAGCCTCAAGTGCTAGACCTTTCAAGTCATATGATCCAAACACAACTTCAACATCAAGGGAATTGGTTCCGGCTCATAACGACATGGCACAAGAATATGATTGGTGATTCCCATGAAATCAGCCACCTACCCAATCAATTTGTTTTAATGGTGCACTAAATAAAGCCTTGATGGTGCAAACCAGTATGGTGTCAAAAGAACCTAGCCAAGAAGGGGATCAGCAACAAGGAGCTCAAAAAGAGGGACCTCCAAGTGAAACTATGCTTGTCAATTGGCAGTGAGGACTTCTATGGAATGAATCGGTTCCCTTCTCAAAGTGTAGCTGCCAATACATGGTCTAAAAGGAGAAATATTGGAGAAGGTCAACCACTAAACTTAGGTAACCCTCGACCTTCCATCACTCCACAAGGTTTTGGTGCTCTAAATGCAACTCCCACCATGCAGAGCCAATCCAAGACACCTTCCAAATCCACTCAAGCAACCGGTCAGTTGTAACAACCCATGTGCAAGAAAAAATGTGTCTGGGAAGGGTAAGCAAAAGGATAGCTCATTCAATATCATTGAGCAAATGAAGAGGACAAGTGTGAAAATTTCACTATGGGAGTCACTAGTCATTCTAGTAAGAGAGGATCATTGCAGCATCGCCATACAAAATTGGTAAAGTTCAAATCAACCCCTAACCATCGTAGAGAGAGTTCTTTCCAATGTAACTCAACATGGGAGGAACCATGGAGAACAACAAGGTAAGAACCTAAGACCTCCTCCATTCTATGTTTCATTGATTATTGGGGACAAATTAGTGCAAAATTGTATGATTGATTATGGGGAAAGTAGTTAGTAATGCCCAAGCAAATAACCGATCTTCCGGGTCTCCAATATGAAGTCTGTCTAGAGAGGTGGTGTAATTAGATGGGATATTATTGACAACTATTGCAATCAATTAAGGATCTAAGGCTCAATCTCGCATGTCCGCCCCAATGTGACATGATGATTGCGAGAATGTTTCGCCATAGATTTTCCACCACATTTTTTCTTTGTGTTTGTCAGGGACTTCACTACCAAAATTGGAGGCTATCTGTCTATTGATTGGTCACATATGCTCTTTAGAACAAGGTATGTGGTGAAGGCCACAATCAGATATGAGCCCATTTCGATTATCATATTGGATCTTATGTGCCTAGCCCAATCAATGCTAAGCTGCTCACTTTTGATCAAGAAGATCTCCTAAGTATTTTTGAAGCGAGATACTTAGCTAGGATGTATTCCAGACTTGACTCTCAATGAGTGGTCCAAAAAAAGACATGATTTTTACTCCTATAAGGAGATGGAAGAATCTAAGCTAGGTGTCTACTATCTACATGAATAAAATCATCCTCTTCTGACCTAATCAAGCCGAATATAAAGATGACAATGGGGTATGCAATTGTTCTTTGATGGCTCAAGGATTAGGCAAGGAGCTGGAGGAGGAGCTATGATTATGTTCTGCAAAGATATGAAATATTATTATGCCTTCAAATTTCAGTTTGGCTTCTTAAATAACACTACTAAATATGAAGCTTTGGTCCATGGTCTTCATTGGGCAAGGATACTAGGAATCAAGAACTTGCAAGTGTTTGGTGGCAGTGAATTGGTTCCCAATCAAGTCAGAGGACTTAATGCTTTGTCAAGAATTACCTTCTCAAGAACTACAAGAGTAGGGTATGGGATCTCATGGAGGATTTCGAGGCCTTCAACATTGTGTCCATACCCAAGAAGGAGAACGAAGCTACTAATAGGCTTACAGTAGCAGTTGGATAAACATTTGATGTGGTTGAAAACATCAAAAGAGATAAGGGACAGCCACATATCCATGTGGTTTGTGAGGCCAATAGTGCCAAATAACAACTTTTGCCGGCGTGTGTTTGAGAATGATCGGTAGATCTTTACTTTTTTACAAGAAGAGGCTGAATTCTCAGCTAGAAATAAAAGAGATTAGAGCAGCAATATGGGAATCAAATAGTGCGGTTGCATACCAACAAGCTTCCTAAAGGCTTGGTGACATTGGATTTTATCTTCAATCCTAATGATTAGTTTAGAAAAGAGAACGCTAACATACGATCAAAGGAGAAGATTCATATTCAATCCCGGTTGGAGAAGGCAATACTCTTTAAATTGGCAAAGTGGCCACCAAGCAAGAAAGGTATGAATTCATACAAATTTGCCAAGAATTTCCATATGTATTTTCTTGGAGTTATGAAGACCTAAGAGGGTTCAATCCAAAGCTATTATAACACATAGTCAAACTAGATCCAACTACTAAGCCCATCGGGAAAAAGTAGAGACCAATCAATCCACACATTGAGCCTCTAATGAAGAAAGAGTTGAACAAGCTGATAGAGGCAAGTATAATATTTCCAATCAAACATTCAAGTTAGGTTGTAAACCTGGTCCTAGTCAGAAAGAAGAATGGAGAGATTAGATTGTGTGTAGACTTTCGAGACTTGAACAAAGCTTCTCTCAAAGAACATTACCCACTCTCTTCAATGGAGCAGATCTTGCCAGTGGTGTCTGGATCAAAGAGATTCTCCCTCCTAGATGGCTACTCAGGGTACAACCAGATCATGGTGAAAGAAGATGATCAATTCAAAACATATTTCACCACCAAATGGGGCACCTATGCCTACAAAAAAATGCCATTTGGATTGTCTAATGTTGGAGATACTTTCCAAAGAGCTATGGATATGGAATTCAAAGGGTTGATCAACAAAATAGTGTTGATCTATCTGGATGACATTATTGTGTTCTCCAAAAATGCAGCAGACCACCTTTTTCACCTAAGGTAGGTGTTTCAAAGATGTAGGAGATTTGGGGTATCATTGAACCCTAAAAATGCATATTCTTGGCCCATGAGGGTAGGATTTTAGGCCATATTGTATCAAAATAAGGTCTGCAATTGATCCAAAGAGATTTGAATCAATAAGAGCATTGCCATTTCCAAGTCACAAGAAATCTCTTCAAAGCTTCTTAGGGAAGATCATTTTTTCAAAGGTTTATACCTAACTTTGTTGCCCTTATTAAGCCAATATCAATGATGTTGAAGAAGAGATTAGCATTCGGATGGACAACCGAAGGAAAGGCAAGTTTTGAGGCCATTAAGGAAGCTATATCAAAAGCCCCAACTCTCGTGAATCTAGATTTATCTAAGTACTTCATAATTTATGCCTTCGGTGGAAGTGACACAATTTATGCAATCTTAGTTCAGCAGAACAAAGAAGGTACAAAATAAAAAAATTCCTTTCTTTAGTCAAGGTCCGGAAGACTATGAAGTGAGATACTCCATCGAAAATCAAGTCTGGCAAAGTGATCAAAGGATTAAATAAGTTTAAACATCTGGTTTCAAATAATAAAATCCAATTGTTAGTCTCTCATGCAAGAGTTAAAGACTTCCTTCTCAACAAGGATCTGAATGAAAAATGTGTAGGGTGGATCACTCGTGTCATGGAGTATGACATTGAGATCAAGGTCACTAATTTGGTCCATGGGAAGCGGTTGTGTGAAAAACTAGCCTCAGGACAACAAGATGAAGCAAACGGTGAAAAGGAGGCTATTTTTATTCTACAGAATAATCAAGAGGAAGAAAATGCTGATGTACCTACTCCTTGTTAGATTCAAGATATGGTGCACTTCCTTTAAATAGGCATGTGTCCTCATTGGATGGGTAAAGCAAAAAGGTGACATTTCAAACTACAGTGCCATCCCATATGTTCTTATTGATGGTTTCTTGTTCAAAAGGGACATAAATGGCATTCTACTAAGGTGCATTGGGACAGATTAGGTTGAGAGATCACATAAGAATTCCATGTTGGAATAACTGGAGGTCATTTTTATCCAATGGTGACAACACTCAAAATCATGAAGGTAGGATATTATTGGCCCAGAGTGTCTATTGATCGCTATGCATGGATCAAAAGGTGCAAGAATTTTGTGTTCTTCAAAGGCAAAGAAAACTAGCAGCACTTCCATTGCACCCAATCTCGTTGACCAACATTTTATGTAATTGGGATTGGACTTCATTTGATTCATTAATCCTATTTCAAGCCAAGGCCACAAATGGATTCTGCGACAAAGAACAGACTATTTCACCAAGTGGACCGAGGTAGTGGCACCCAAAGAAGCTAATGAGTCTAGTATACTAGATTTCTATGAAGGGATAGTAACCAGATTTGGAGTGCCAACCACCATTATATCAAATAATGCATTGGAATTTATAGGTTCCAAGATCACAGGATGGGCTGTTAAGAATGGGACTTACTTGAGCACTTCATCAAATTATTACCCTTAAGGTAATGGCCAAGTGAGTCCATAAAAAGAACTTGTTAAAGATCATCGAAGAACCCTTCATGAAAATCAGAGAACCTGGCATATAAAGCTCAAATCGGCCTTATACGCTAATAAGATAACACCTAAGAGATCTACAAGCATCTCTCCATTCAAACTTATTTAGGAAAAGAGGTAGTGTTTCCTATATCACTTGAGTTACTAGCATTGAATCTCATGAAGTAGCTGGATATTTTGAATTGAACCAATGGTTTCAGGTATGCAGAGTGATGGAATTGGAAGAAACTACAGAGAGCGTGCACTCCAAACAATAGAGAAAGATCAGGCCTCAATCAAGAGATGCTTTGACAAGAATGAAAGGACAAGGACCTTCCAGAAGGAGACCTAGCTTTGAAATGGGATGCATATTGAGCAAAACTAGGAAGGCATTCCAAGTTTGATGTCATTTGGAATGGCCCCTACATGGTCACAAAATGTAAAAGTAACAATGCTTTCTAATTTTCTACACTAGATGGTGATGAGTTGCAGATTCTAGTTAATAGAATCTATCTTAAACACTCGCTACTAGAAGGAATATTCTCACCTTGTACATATTAGTTTAGTTTCTTTTCCTCCAAGTGCTTGTGCACATTGTCTTGCTGAAGTTTAGGTTGATTTTCTCCTAAGTGCTTTGCAGACACTCTAAATTTTCCATTTAGAGAATGTATGATTTCAAATTTTTATATAGTTGTGGTGTTGTTTTGTTATTCTTGTTATGAAGTCCACTCAGAGAGACAGATGAAGCCCTAGGTCAAAACAATTTTCTACTCTTAGAAACCTTTGTTTCAAGATTTCTTATGAAAATTGAAAGTGCAAATAGTCGCTCGTGAATAAGAGGATCGAGTGATCGATCGACCGATGTTCTCGACTCCATGCCCAACGGATATGACAAGGAAATTGGTCTTTTCATCTAGCAGAAGATACCCCTGTGAGTCGCCAAATTGTTATCCATATTTCACCCCGGGAAAAATATTGGATCATCCACGACCCTGCATAGAAAGAACTCCGAGAAATCTCGTTCGAGTTCTTGTGAACGAGTCACGAGGGACTCAACGATGGAGTGGTGGGGGTTGAGAAAGATTAAACGACCTTGTGCAAGAAGAAACAACTTTGTCAAGTTGTTTCATGTCTTAAATTCATTCTGCAAGTTACAGGTAGACTCAACAATGGAATTACAGGGTCAGAGAAGAAGGGACAGTGTCGCATGAAAGGAACTAGGAGCAAGAAGGGGAAAAAATGGTGAAGTTTCAAAGTTTTTCGGGCTCAAAACAGTTTAGGAAAGAGTCCAAAATCGACTAAGTATGGAAGAGCCAGCAGAGAGAGCCACATGTCCTAACGATGCTTCTCCAAAGATGAATCCAAAAAGGAGTTTTGAACAAGTGCCACATCTCCATGTTTCCCGAGGCCAAAATGGAGATAGGGTCAAATCGTCAAACAGAGTCAAAGGCGGATAGGGCAGCCCCAAAATTCGCTAAGTATAAAAGTGCAAGCAGAGAGTGCCAAGTGTCAGCTTAGCACATTTCTAAGAGTTCGTCAAAAGGTGGAGACCCAAATGAGTGTGAGCTCGCCACGTAGCCCAAAGTTTAAAAGGATAAGAGGGACAATTGAAAATTCCACATGATGGTGGAGCACATCAAGTGTCTAAATGGTGCTAATTCAAGGATTAAATAGAGAGAGGGTTTCCCAAATGAGCGTAAGACTGCATTTTGCATGTCTCAAAGTCAATAAATATGATCTCGCAAAGCAAAATACTTAGCGAAACATAGAAATTGGACAGTGCTGCAGAGGAAATACCACGTGGCAAGCCTAAACTAGCATGAGCGCTAAAATGGGCCACCGGGGAAAAGTTGGTTTTTTGCCCCTTGGTATTCCAAAAGTGTAAAAGTTGCAAAATGAGCCGCAACTCCACCCAAAGGAAAAAGTCAGCATTTGAGCCCGAGTCAATGCCAAAGTGGGGAGATGGAGGAAAAGGTGAAAATTTTCCTTTTGTCAAAAGGCACAAAGATAAAAATTGAAGCACATCTCCTAGCCAACCAAAGGGTGCCACGTGTCCAAGTAAAGCGTCGGGGCCACAGCAGCTTTTCTGGATTTTACATTTTTTGCGAAAAGGGGGAAAAGATAAATCACGAGACCCATAATCCCATTTTTCCCTAATTTGGCTGCCACATGTCCCAAAATAGAGAGAGGGACCCGTTTTTCAAACTAGTTTTCCCGCCCCCTTGTATGGACTCCGATAAAAATTTCAAAGGGGCATATCTCTCGACTCGGGCTTGAAATATTACAAAACCAACACCGTTGGAAAGATCTCACCTCGCCCACACCATGGAGGTCTGAAAATTTAAATTTTAGGAGGTTGGGTGAGATAAAAATGGAGAAATGTCTTCGGGCCTTTAATACAGGATATTCTTGCCTCTACAACCAGATCGGATTCGATCCGCTCTCTATTCTTTCTCCTTCGAGATTCCAAATAAGGATTCTTGAAAATCAAGATGATTTGGGGCAGATTTTATGGGAAGGAATTAAATAGTGGTGGTTGAGCTTGGATTTGTTTTCCCGCTTTTCTCTCTTTCTCCTCTCTGTATTGAATCTATAAAAGAAATCTAGGGACTTATTGTAAAGGGTTGGACATTCTTTGTTTTGCAAGCTCCCCATTCTTTCTCGGCAAGGAACTCATGGAGTTCAAACCTTCCATTAAAATTGTAATATGTTTCTTGCTTCTTTTCCATTTTAATGAATTGTACTAATCTGCAAAGAAATAAAACACATCTTGTGATTGATTGTAGATCCTTTCTTGTCTTTCTTTTCTCTCATCCGGTCTTTCATTATAAATATGGTTATCTATGCTTGATTATTGTATGCATTTTATTTGGTTTTTTTATATTAGCAAAAAAATGTGCATTATTCCTTCATTGCATCACCTTGTAGTTTAGCTTTGTTTTAATTTTTTTATTCCCTCTATCCCTGTCTCCTTGGTAAAGTGTAGATTAGATTTAGGAACAGGTTCCTCTGCAAATTTCTTACGTATGCACCTAAACAGAGGAATAGGAACCACCTCTAATCTGCGGATAGTTTTCCTATTTTGCAAAGTCCCACACTTTAAGGAAGACTCAATATTATGCGGATCACACCAAATGATTCTACCGTAGAAAAGTAGATCTCGACTACTCATTTGGGGGTGGTGTGATTTTTACTAACAAGAACCAAATGTTTCCTAAACCAATTCTTAGTAGTCCACCATGACCCCATCCAAACCCTTTGTTGTTTCTATACCTTCTTCCCATCCTAGCTATGATTATCTCCACCGCATGCCCTCTCGCTTCTCGATCGCATCAACTAGTAGCCCTGTTTTATCCTTATCACCTTTATCCTAATCGCATCACACCATTTATGCTTCTACCTCACCATGTTTGTCTCCAATACCTCATGCCCTTCCCGGTTCACTTATGGATATTCTCCACAAGAATCCCCATCTGTGACTTCCTCCTCTATAGAAATTTATGAATATATCTTGTTTCATTTTATGACATCTCCTCTTCATCTCGAAATACATGTCTCACCTAGGGACATCCCTTATGAGCCTTTTTTTATCGAGCTTCCCATTCTTTCTCCATCCTTATCATCTTACTCGATCCTACTTATCACCAATCTCCTATATCCCCCAAGCAATCCCATCTTCATCGCATGACATCTTCATATAACCATTTCCTAATCCCCACAAGTGAGTTCATCTTCACCTTCTACATCACATCAATTTAACACTTTCTCAATCAACACCATACATCGACATCTTCTCTCATGTTTATTTTGCAATCTTCATCATCTACCCCTATCTTAGATATTGTGCCAACCACCCCTTCAAGGGCTATCCTCACATCCACTATACCCACAATCCCACTACCTACCACCTTAACCTCCATTGCTTCTCTTTCATCTACAACTAGTCCTACTCTTACCACATCCACACTAGCCTTGACTTGCACCATCTCTCTATCCACACCTATCATGCCTAGACCATTATCTACATCTCTCCCACACACACTGTCACTACAATTATTTCTTCCACATCCACGAATCCACCCAAGTATACCTTGACATCACTATCACATATTTATTTACCCATGCCCACATCATCCAGTCCTCCAACATCTACCATTCCTGCATCTACATCCCCCATCACATCTTCTTGATTTACGTCTACATCCACAATGCCTCTTGGGACATCTAAGACAAACACAAAAGGCATTCACACTTCTCCCACACAACCCCTCATCTCTACACCAATTCATCCACCATCTATATCATCCCCCTCTCACATAGACATTATTAACCACATGATCCAAACACCCCTTTCTATTTCCATATCCACATCTATTCCTACTATTGATTCCACACCTAAATCTACTCAGTCCCACCGCATCATACCTTTTTTCCTCATCCACATTTCTTCCGACTTTTCATATAGTACCATCCTTAGATTCCATATCGGTTCCTCTTTTTGTGCTTCTTCCCACACCTACTACATTGACTATCGTGACCACATCCCCATTATCTCCTTCTTCTTCTACACCACCTACATCATTTGAGAAATATTGGAGAGCACTTCAACTCACAACTACCATAGGTGATCCTCCCATCTCATCCACATGACCAAATTTTCCCCTATCTCGGATTCCACATCCTCCTTGAAAAACTCATGCAAAAATAATCCCGCCATCGCCACTACATCACCTTCTAATCCACCATCAAAATCATTGTTATCTCGCCAAGGGCACTCCTCCACAATCCAAATCCAAAACTCTAGGTGTCCTTCCATAGTGATCCCTCAAGTGTCCTCATACGAAGATCAAAATCCCTCCAATCAAGACAAAATCTACATCTTCCAGCATGAGGCCGCATCCCTCTATCTTGGGACCCCCTCCTCAAATGCCACCAATAAACCAATCCAAATCCAAACGAGTCTGATTCCCTCTTAGGTATATCCCACTCATCAAAAATACCGCAATTATTCTAGTCCTAAATCATCCACCACTGCATCTTCTTCTAGACCACCTAGACCTTGACCCAATCCACCTTCACCATCACCATCCACACCATCTTACAAAACCTTCCCTGGTGCCCACATCGAATCATATGTGGAGGTCCTCCAAAATTTTCTTTAGAATTCTGCCATCACACTCCCACCTATCAGATCCTTTGACCCAAACCATCTGAATCCCTCATGGTTTGATCCCTATTGCATCTGTGCTTATCATCACACTCGGGCCATGAAATCAAGTAGTGTAAGGCCCTTAAGACTATTATACATGATCATATTGAGTGAGAGGAAATCCTCAATGAGTCCCCTTCTCCATCTACTACTTCATCCATATCCCATCTGATCCTTTTTACCACATCTCCATCCGATCAGCCTCTGGGTTTCTTCACCCATCTACATCATCTCCTATCACTCCTCTTGATGAGGGTCCTCCCTTGTTCATCGATATTATTCTCCTTGATACACCATCTTCCTGACATCTATATCCTTTTACATCCACTATCTTATCCACATCCCTTTCATTGGGGAACATCTTCCCCCATTATTGATCTTTTAGCATCCTTCTTCTTGATTCATCCTCCCACGTTAGGGGACTTCTTTCTAGGACTTGTCTTTTCATAGGTTAGTTCCTTTCCAAATTTAAGATCATCCTAGCTTTTTTAGCTCGGTTTATCGATCATACTTTCTATCTTCTCCTCCTACAACCACTTTCGTGGCCATATATGTGCTTCCCTTTGGAAGCACCATGGATTTATCTAAAACCCGTCATTATGGCACCTATTTCATAATCTTTATTTAACTCATCTCATTTGATCTTGATTTATCTTGTCCCTCTAGGGGAACCATTTATTCATCTTAAACACATACCATTCACTTCCCTAATAGGTAGCACTTGCTCTTATTTTTCTTGTTCATATCATCCCATCTTCCTAATGTGACATTAACGTCACCGTCCTCATAATTTTATTAGAATGACACCACTCTAGAAAGGATCCAACGTGGAAATTTTTCCCCTAACTGGATCGGACCATACATTATTACACACAAGTATGGATCGAGAGCCTATCATTTTGCCTCCCTTGACGGTAAACCAGAAGTGGAACCGCTTAATGCATTACACTTGTAGCCATTCTATTGTTATAATATTTACCAATATGCCCTTAGTCATATCCTTAGATCATTCTTCCATCTTAGCCTCTTCCATTTCATTTCGTGATGATTTGGAATTATGTGATCTTTCGTCACTTCTTATATGTGACCTTAAATATGAGCACCACACTCTGCTGTAACATATTCCATGATTATCACATCTGTCACCTACGTATTCACCTATTTTAACCTTGCAAAGGGTCCGGGGTTTCTCTTGTACATTATTATCCCTCCTAAGTGGTCTACTTAGCTAGTCCCATCTCTCCCCCATGTAAAAACAAAATTCATGGATGCTTAAATTAAAAATCAAAATTATCAAAAATAGACTGATCCCTTGAACAATAGTTGTTCATTAAAAAAAAAAATCAAAAACATTAAATCAAAATCAAAATCAAATCAATAGACGAGATCCATCAAATGCCAACTATCATTCATTATTATTTCCATCTACATTTTGTACAAAGTAGACCATACCCTCAAAGTATGGCTACTCCTTATGGAATTTGAAGGATTCTGCATTGATCAACATTCGATTTTATCAACATCCTAAGAAATCTTCCCACATTGATCAGTTTTCTCTTTCCCCTTTCCGAGTTCGGGCATAGTTTAGGGAACACTAACTTTGGAGAACCATCTTTCCTCTCGTATAAGGTACATCTCAAACCCCTTTTTCATGTCAACATTAGGTTTATGATATCATCTCATCCATCATTTCTGCCGTATGATCTTTTGTGTAACTAACTATCATTTGTATCTACTAACATTTTTTTGGTCACATTTACCTTGCGTTACCTAGATCCCTTTGTGTTTACCTCCAATTCATTTGGAGGCATCTTTTCCTTGTACCTTCCTTGTTATAACATAGTGTTGTTCACACCTATAGGTTGCCACCATTGCGAATCATTTTTATCCTAATCCTATCACATATGTCTTTCAACACATATTTCTTTATCTCAATCACCTATATGTTATCATCTATCTTACAACACATTTATTCTTACTTACATCCATCATTAATCACATTCATTCTCAATTTATTTCCATCACATATTACCCATATACATTCTAATCATCATGATCAAATTTAAATTTAAAACATATTACCACATTACACATTTATATCATCATCCATACACATGCACATCTAAGATAACAATCTAATCATACATATATTTCACCATCATCATCAAGTATAAAACAAACATACAATCTAAAATCACCATCACATCTAATCTAAAATCTATTGTCATGACATACAATATAAAATCATCACCACATAAAAATTAAGATCCATCACATCACATAATGAACACATGATAACCCATGAAAAAACCATACATCATATATCAAAATGTATATTAGTACATCATGGCCCTCTAGGGGGATCCCTCAAAGTAGAAATGCTATCAAGAATCAGTGAAGTGAATATTTGAGGCTCTCAAGTCCTCTCCCTCTCGAGAAAGTACAACACCTAAAACCTACACGTCATCACCACTCTCCTGGCCTCCCTCCTCTCATCATGGTTGAGATACACTCATTGTATTCCTCAAGGACCCGGCTCCCCTATCTCCTACCTCTGGATATTTTGCCATTATTTTAGTAGCTGAGGTACCTTACGGATCATAGTATCCTCACAATATTTGGTCTCAAAGTGGCAAACGCTAAGTACCTATCCATACCAATCATGCCGGGGGTGTCATCTGTCTTGATCGCTGCGGTGCTTCCTCAACACCGCTAACCAACTCGATTGCTACAATAATAGCCAAATCTCCAAAATGGGCCCTATAGGCCTCCCTTTACCTATGGTAGTGGTCCCTCTCCTGAATAATTTGGTCTCTCTCTTGAGTGACCGCATCCCACTTTGCAAGGCTATATCTCTTGCTATTCTCATATGATCTATCTTAGCATGCAAGTGTGCCACCTATAAAGCCTCTCCTTCTCGTATCCACTACCTCCTGGAACCACCTCAACCTCAACCTCCATCTCCTCTATCTCCTCCTTTCCTCCCTCCTCAACCACCCGAGTTTCCCATGTTGTTGTATTCCAATCGAGTATCTTGCTCTTCCTCTAATGTCATCATCATCATCCCATGGTGCAATCTCCTCCTTCAACGGGTCTATCATAGTAGGAATTGGTAGCTCTCTATCTAGTTTCTCACTCTGTACAAAATTGAATCATGAGGCACCTTGACTGAATGACGCCAAAATTTCATCTCGGCCTTTCAAGTTAAATGACCTCTAACATCTCTAGTCATCTCCCTACACCCATCTCATCCTCCTCATCCCCACTAGCTCCACATCTATACCGGGACATGCAAGTGAACTCCCGATATGGCCTCCATATAACTGATGAACATCCAACTCTACAAACCGATGTACATTCCAATCTACCCTCCTCTCACTCTTTTCATTGATTTCCTAATCGTCCCTCTATATCGAAAACCCAATTGTCATCTCTATATGGTCTCCTGTGATTTAAGGAATCCTTGGTGGTTTAATCACATGTAATATGCTCGTAGGCCTAGCGGTGAAGCAAAATCCTACATCCAACCCCCGACCTCCTACTTGCCCCGTATATAGCTAGCTCATGGTAAACCTTAGCTAACAAGGTGGTCACAAATGAAAATACTATCTCGGTGGTCCACAATGTCGGCCAATACATTGGCTAACGCCCATAGAAATTGAGCTCCTCCTGAGTCTAACAAAGCATAGTAAGCCTTGTCATCATTACCATGCAAATCAACTAGTGACATGCCACCTCAGCCTTATATCTCATTTCATATGCAAAGGATCATAAATAAAACCTAATTTTGGGTGCATCGTCTCGAATGTCCACATCAAAACTATCAATCTATCATCACTAGTAATGGGAACTATCTGCTCCCCCTATATCAACAACCTGAGAATCTAATACACATCCTCTAGGGTGATAGTCATCTCCCCTATCCTGAACCAAAATGTACATGTCTTCTTATCCCACCTCTCAACCAAATAAATCATAAGCCCCACATCTCGTGGGATCCTCTAATAATGTTTAAATCCTCCTAGTCAAACTACAAATAGATGATCTCACTCGACATCCTGTCACATCCCCTCTAATATTCTCATATAGAGTTGGCACCCAATCTCTCATATCTAAGTTCTTTGTGGCTGTAATCACAAACAAAACATACATACATTAGACCTCTGATCCAAAAATCAATCCAAAGTGCATTATAGTCCATTTAAATCATTTTTAGCTAATATAACCCTAGTTGATGTCGAAGCAGTCAAATCGACATGTTTTACGGTCATTCGGCATGTTTAAGGTGGTCAATGTTCATCCACCGGGTCACTACGAAACGTCCTTGAAGTCATCTAATTTTTAAAAAATGCAAAATAAATAAAAATAAAACATGAAACTAAATAAAAAATGAGCATGAGTTTTGTTACTCACCATACTCTACACCCTCTAGAATTTTCTCACAACTCCGGTGACCTCCATTCTCTCGAGTCTATCTTCGCTCTCTTTATTCTCTCTCATCAATTTCATTTATAAAGCCCACCGACACATGGTCACCATCAACCCCTTGGTTTGCCATTGATTGGCCTTAGCGGTAGCCATTTTAGGTTGTCTCCCTCTTTATTGCATCCCTTTCTAGTATATCATTTATTTTTTACCATTAATTACACACTTTTGGTCATCTATATTTCCCTTGGGCATTTTTATCCAAAATTTTCAACTATTTCTTCCTCCGGGAATACTTACTCTTCAAGTTCACATTTAAGGTCATTTCTTTTCCTTTAGGCATTTTAATCCTATTGTATTTTCAAATTCCACACTGTGGCCATAATCACTCTTCCTTTGGGCATATGTAACTCTCTAAGTCCATATTTTTGGACATTTCTTTTCCTTTGGGCATGTTAATCATATATATTCCCTAAGTCCACATTTGTGGCCATTATCACTCCTCTTTTGGGTATTTTACTTTATAATCCTATCCAATTCATACATGACGTCCTCCTTTGAGGCTATATTCATCTTCCTATGTCGAGTCCACTATTGTGGCCATATTCATGCTTTTCCTTGGGACACCATTATTTTTCATCAAAGTCCACCTTTGTGGCCATGCTTTTCCCTCTCGGGGCATACCTTTTACCTTTTTTCCTTTACAGCCATACATTTCCCAGTTGAGCCATATTTGAATTTTTATTTCACTTCTTTACTTCATGGCCATATTTTCCCCTTTAGGGCATACCTCTTCATCATTCGTCCTTTTCATTTTTCCTTCTTGACCATTTTTGAGTCCCATTGGGCACCATATCATTTATCCTCATCCCTTGTGGATGCATACCTTTACTCGATTCCTCATGTACAAAGGATTTTGCATACCTTTTGCATATAGTTTTGCATAATTGGATGAGTTTCCTATGACCCGTTGATCATCTGGCTGGCATCCATCCATACTATAGTGATTTTCACCCACTCACTGATCCATAGAACATTGTATCCCATCTCCATTGAGACCATAATTATCCTCTACCGATGTGATATTGGAGTCATCACCATAGTTTTCATTCTTATTACAATCCTTTTTGCTTGGGGAATCTTACTTTGGTAATCATTTTACCCATCGCTTCTTCACCCACCGCCATTTTTCATCTACCTTTTTCAAACGGGTCATCGATTCCCTTAACGTCATCAATCCCTAGTTTGAGGGGAACACATCATCAAGTATTTTTATCCTTATCTAACTCTCATTGTTTTTGTCTCATGGATTGCTAGCCCAAACCACTCAATAAAAAGGAGTAAATGAAGACACCTAAATTTCCCTTATTGTTGAAATCTTAAAATGAGGATGTTACATTTTGGTATCAGAGATGAAGGTTGCAACTCTTGGACCTATTTTATTCCATCACTAATAAAAATTAATTTCTTGTTAACATAAAATTGTTAGAACAAGGGGACATGTTGCAAATAACCTACCTCACTGGGTGGTGAAGCAAAGCTATATCTCAAAAGTTGGATGAGATCCTTGCTACTTTATTGGATATAAGGGACTTTGTCTTGATGTATTTGAGCAACAAGTGGTTGGAAATAATGTTGAGTCTGAAAGTGAGTAGCCTTAGAGATAGCCACATATGAAAAACAACATACACATTGAATATTTCAATGCTAGAAATAACAATAATGCTACTAATAATAATACAAACGCACCTAATCATCCTAAAAAAAAGGCAAGGTTAGCAGTTGAATTAACAAGTGATATAAAAAGGATAATTCCACTTAAATTTGATGGTACAACCCCGGGAGGTTGGGGTGAGAATGGGCTCGAGTGAGATGGAGAATTACTTTGCAATAAGGAACTTCTCTAAAGAAACCAAAGTTGTATGGGGAGCTTACCAGCTTTCCCATGAAGACTCTTCACGGTGGGACATCCGTAAGGTTGAACTTAATGTTGATGAAGCAAGAATCACTTGTGATCAATTCAAGAGTTACTTTAGGTAGTGTTGGTTTCGCAGCTCTATTATGATCAAAAAATTTCTAAATTTCACACATTAACTCAAGGAAAACACACTATAACTGAGTATTGGGGGAAATTTACTAAACTTCTCAAGTATGTACCAGAGTACCAAATAGATGAAAAGTTTAATATGCATAAATTTATAACGGGTTAAATCTGTTATAGGAAGAGAGGTGGATGTACACAATCCATCTACTATGGAAGGAGTCTGTAGAAAAGACCATAAGGCAAGAACAGAAATTGAAGGCAATTTCGCACATAAAGAAGAGAAACATAAGAATTTTTCTATCTCTCCTTCACCCTTGACACCTAAAAATGTTGCATGGAAAAATTTTGGAAGAAAAGAAAATTTGGGGCTGAAAATAGTAAGAAAACAACAACAAATAAACCTACTACAAATAACGAAATAATGGGTAAAAAAACAACAATGGCCAAAGCAGTAATTTTAAAGCTAAGAATAATATTGAGCCTAGGAAGGGACCTATTTAGGGTTGTTATAATTGTGGTATGGACCATTAGGTAAATCAATTTCCTCAAAATAAAAATGATAGAAACTAACAACACAAGATACATGTTGCAATAATTGATAAGAAATCTGAAAATCAAGCTACACCCATAGAAGTGTCGGGAAGTTATTTGGCATACATGTAACTATGCATTTTGATATTAGTTATACGAATACTTTATTGCGAGTAAATTAGATTCAAAGTTAAAAATAAAAGCTAGATTATGGAAAAATCATGGACTATCCATTATGGGACAATGTTGTCTACACACTTAAAAAATTTCTTTTAGCGTAGCCTTAGAATTACCAAAATTTACTACGTAAGTAGACATTTATGTTACACCTTTAGGGTTTTATGACATCCTAATTGGTGTGAATTGGCTTGCTGGTCATAAGGCATATAAGGATTATTATGGAAAACACAAAAAATGTTTATACGATATGTAGAAAATAACAAACATTCAAGGTGTAAAAGAGATATTACAATTAGGGAAACATCAGCCATGCACGACTTAAAAATTCCAAAAACAAAGGTTGCATGTTATATGTAGTAAAAATAGTTGAATCAATAGAATAAGGTAGTGAATTTATGGAAAAATATTCATTGTTACGAGTACAATGGTGTATTTGTGGAAGAACTACATGTTTTTCCTGTAAACGAGAGTTTGAGTTCACAATTGAAATCAAACCTAGAACTAAACCTATTTCAAAGCACCATATTGCATGAATACAATAGATATAGTTGATCTAAAGGCATAGTTGCATGAAATTTTGTTTAAGGGGTTTACAAGACCGAGTATCTCACCTTGGGAGCACCGATGATATTTTTCAAAAAGAAAGATGGCACACTTAAAATTTTATTGACTACAAAATATTAAACAAAGCAACAATCAAGAATAGACACCCTCTTCCCAAAATTGATGATCTATTTGATCATATTTGTGGTGCATCGATTTATTCTAAGATATATCGTGATCGGGTACCATCGAGTTGAGAATCAAAGATGAATACATTCATAATACAATCTTTAGAACAAGGTATGGGCACTATGAATTCACTATTTTACCTTTCGGTTTAACAAATGCACTGCAAGCTTTCATGAACTTGATGTATAATATTCTTAAAAATACATGGAAAATTTTGTTCTTTTATTCTTGGACGATATTCTTATCTATTCAAAAAGTGTGGAGGAGCACAATGAACATTTAAGGATTGTACTTGAAATTTTAAGGAAGAGAAAATTGTTTGGAAAGTTGTCAAAATGTTATTTTTATGAAACAAAAGTACATTACTTAGGACATGTGATAAGAAAGGATGGAATCTCTATTGATCCATCAAATATTGTAGCCATAATTGAATGGCCAACACCTAATAATGTTCATGAAGTTAGAAGCTTCATGGGGCTTGCCGGATACTATAGAAAATTTGTAAAATATTTTTTAAAGGTTGCTGCCCCAATTACTTCATTGCAAAAGAAAGATAAAAAGTTTATTTGGAATGATAAATACGAGATAACATTTAAAACATTAAAATAAAAACTAACTACAACACCTATTTTGATTATTCGGATCCTAACGGAAGCTTTACAATTGTCACAAATGCTTTTGGAGAAGGATTAGGGGATATATTACTCCAAATGATCATGTAATAGCATATGAAAGTAGAAAGCTCAAGTTACATGAGCTGAACTATGCTCCCATGACCTAGAGCTTGTTGTCATAGTACATGCACTATAATTTTGGAGACATTATCTCTTAGGGAAGCCATTTGAGTTAAAAATAGACCACCTTGGGCTGAAATATATCTTCACTCAGTCTAATATTAATGTAAGGTAATGAAGATGGTTAGATTTTTCTCAAGTATGAATTTGATATCGATTACATTAAAGGTAAAGAGAACCGAGTGGTAGATGCGCTAAGTTGTAGAAACATATTTCTACACTTGTAACCTTGAGAACTCGGGTTCAAAGACGAGGTAAAGAAAGAAATGCTAATCGATCCATATTATCAGCAAGTAAAAAAACACTTCACGTATATTCTAATGATGTAAGATGCAAATGATTTCGAATATATGATGAAGTAATCCTAAGGTACAAAAATGGGTGTATGTACCCTTAGAAAATGAGTTAATGAAGAAATTGATGACTGAATTTCACAATGCAACTTACTCTAGACATCTGCAGTGACAAAAATGCTTGCTGATGTAAAACGAAATATTTTTGTTGAGGGATGAAGAAAGATATAGTTGAATATGTATCACATTGCTTAGAATGTCATTGTGTTAAGGATGAACATATGCACCCATCTCTGGTTTATTGATCCTCATAACATACTATGCAATATAAGTGGCAAGTAATAAGTATGGATTTTTTTCAAGGGTTGTCTATGTTTAAAAATAAACATGATGTTATTTTGGTTGTGGCTAAAAATTAACAAAAGTAGCTCATTTCATTTATGGTAATCTGAAATATGATTTACTTGTTCTTGAAAAGAGATGTGTTGATGAAATTTTTAGATCATATGGTGTACCCGAGTTAATTATATCCGATAGGAACCCAAGAATAACTTCTCATTTTTGGAAAACTCTAAATGCAGCCTTAGCAACAAAATTGGACTTTAGTTCTATGTACCATCCGAAGATGGATGGGAAAACTGAAAGAGTTAATCGGGTAATGGAAGACATGCTTATGATGAATTGTATACATCAACAATACCAATGGGAAGAATACCTTCCTTTGGTTGAATTTGCATACAATAACATGTATCATTCCTCTCCAAAAATGGCACCTTTCAAGCATTTTATAGATGAAAGTGCATAACCCCCTGTTTGCTAGGATAATATAGAAGATAAAGAGGTAATTAGGCTTAAAATGTTTACTGAAATGGAAAAACAAGTAAAATTGATCGAGAGTGATTACAAGAAGCTGCTAATAGGAAAAAAAGCTATGCATACCGAAAAGGGTTAATAGAAAATTTGAACATGGTGAAAAATTATTTTTAAGAATTAAGCCTAAAAAGAGTTCTATTACTTTTGGTAAGGCAACCAAGTTATCACCTCGATTGGTAGGACCTTTCGAGATTGTAGAAGTGGTCAATCCTTGTGCGTATCACTTAGAATTGCCTCATACATTGGCATGGATGCATGATGCTTTTCATATTTCCTTTCTTAAGAAATATGTTTCAGATTTTTCACATGTGTTAAATTAGAATTCTTTACAAGTCCAAGACCTAGGGGTAATCATGGTTGAACCCATAAGGATGTTGAAACTCACAAGCTGCACTTGCGTAACTGGGAAATAAGTCAATGCAAGGTCCAATGGGACCATTTTAATGAATAAAGTGCAACCTGGGAGAATCTAGAAGACATGAAAACTACTTTTCCACATCTATTTTAGTAGAAATATTTCAATTTTCTATGATACTTGAGATATTTAATTTAAAAACTATCTCTGAATTTTTTGTTTTTGAGAAAAACACTTTGAATAAGTGTTGGTACAGCCATTTTGATGTTGTTATGAACCTCTGGAAACTTGAATTTTTACAAGTTGTGTTGATTGTTTGAGAATTTTATGGTTGAATAATTTATGTTATTACCTGTATTCTTAAAACTATGTTGAATTAAGTTAATCATCAAGGACGATGATGATTTTTAGAGGGGAGGTATGTAATGCCTCGGAATATTGATATTTGTAATTATTTCTCATAATTAGTTGGAAAACGTTGACATGTGATTATGTTCTGAATTGTTGTGCTCTACTGAACTATTTAATCATGTTTGCTAGAATGATATCAAGTGCTTATAAGATCTTGATTATTAATTGTTCTTAAGGAAATATTTGTACTTATGTTGTTCATCATGAAGTACTTAACTGGTTTTTTAAATGAACTTAGTGATTTCAGCTTATGGAAAGTGTAAATCATGTTCTTGGAACAGATTAAGTGATCGAGATATCTGTAAGTTTTTAATGCCTTGATATAACTTGCTACTTTGGTATCGATAGTGGATTAGGATAACACCTTGGATCAATTTCAGTGATCCAAGGTATTCTCCTAAATTGATATGCGATTATGAATTTAAATTTAATGAATACTTGGCTTCCTATTGATTATGGAATTGTAATTTTAATTGACAGATTTTGTGGTAGTAAAGCTAATCTAATGCTTATTTATATGACTTGTGATTAAGGTTTACCTTTTCTTGGAAGGTCTGGTTCGTTTAATGAATTCACTTAATGGTATAAGCGGATATGTTAAGTGGTAAGGTCCTGTTATTTTCATTATATGATGAAAACCTAATCTAACCTATTCTAATGGTGATGTTTAAAGTTTTATAAGGGTCTAATGTAACCCTTTGGACATTTGATTTAAAGTGGACAACCTAATCTAAGGTTGATATATGCATATTGATTAAATTAGATCCTTACCTATCTAAGGGATCCTATGACCTAACCCTTGAAAGACCTAATTGTCGTTAGCATTTATGAAAGGGGTTAGTGGAATGGTTAAGTGAGTTGGGTGCCATCCCATACTCGTACTTGGAAATTTAAATTTTTTATTTATTATGGCCGCTGCCACCCTCTAAGTAGGAGACCAAGTGAGACTTGTCCATGCATGTTAAATCGACACTAAATGGTTTAGTGTGAGTTTAGTTAATTTATAGTTTGATTGCCAAGTTTAGTTGATAATGAATGATTGGGGGGCAATAAGGAGTTTAACTGGCATTTATGGCATTGGTAATACCAAAACCACCTTGGGAGAAGCATGACGGTTTTGGGAGAAAACAAAGGAATTGGGTTTCATTGCTCATTTGGTCATTTAAGATATTTTCTCTACATGTTGATTTCTAGTTTTTGAAATCATAGTTCATTTTTGGATAAACATAGAGTTATCAATTGCATGGTGGAGGAAATAGTGGAAAATTAATGCAATGGCTATTAAACTAGAAATATAGGAGAGGAAGGGTTTCTGTGGAAGCCATTTCATTTTCTCTGTGGGATTTTTTCGTGAAAGCTTGGAGAAGAACTTGGAGAGCTTGGAAAGGAATTGCAGGAGCTCTACCAGGAATGATAGGCTCTAACTCTTTTAAATACTTTTCTCTATATTAATGGATTCATGAAAAGAACTCTGCTCTTTCTTGAAATGGATTTTATGGTTCTAGGTTTATAATATTTTCTCCAAATTTGATTATCTATGTGTATCATGTGCAATATTTCTCCTGAATATGGTTGTATTTTTTTATTACTTCGAGGTTTTGTGTGTGTTTATGCGTGAAGTAATAGTTCAATTTATGGAAATATTGGGTTGTGTTTGTATAATCGAATACCTTGATAGTTGCATTCACATGCTATTTTGAGGCATTGTATCTTTGTTCTATAGATACTTATTCTTCATTGAGGGTTTAATGTGTGTTTTGCATGATCTATTTTATGCCTAGAAGTTGGTGTTGTTGGGAATACAAATCGATAGGTTTTCCATTTACGAGTATTCTTTATTCGACATGATAAGTTGATGGGTGTTTGGGTATAACTTTTGTAAATAATCTACTGTTGTTTGACTTTGAATATAAATTCGATTTTCCTAATATTCACCGTATTTAGTTGTTATGGATAAATTTTAAATGGAACTTCTTTGTTGAATTGATATACTTCTTTGGGTGCTCGAATTTTCATTCTTTGATCATCACCTTGGAAAATGTCGGGTTTTAATTATCTGGTTGTGTCAGATCCATTTGGATTTTTAGAGTAGTTTAATACATTAACAAGGTATCATCACTTCTTCCTCCATGACTGTAAGCCTCTGCAACTTAAAAGAAGCCTTAGGTTGATGACTTGGTGAGTAATGGTGGTTTCGTAGATGCTTGACTATTTTAATCATTGTTGCATTCTATATTTACTTTCACTTTCTTGTGGAAGGGATTCGAGTACTTGATGGTTGTGTGATTGGACCTCCTTCACTCAGTGAAATAATGAAGGTTATTGTGGTTTTGAGTTAAGTTAATATTGATTTATATTGAGCCTTAGGCTCACTCAGGTCTAAAAGGATATCATCATCTACCTTATATTCTTAAGTTGTTATCAAATCCTATATGGATCGAAATTGTTTTTTAATGGATGATTTCATGGTATAAGTTAATGGGAAGTTTGATTTTAGCTTGACTTCATACATATGGAGTGGTATACTAATTCTCCCATTCTCAAAGCAATATTGTATCATTTTGATAGTCTCTTAACTTGAAAAATATCCGTAGATACTTGTTACCTATTATAAACTAGTTTGGAGCTCGTATAGAGCTTGGACTTTAGATTGTTGATCGATTAACATTAACTATTAATAATATATTTCTCGTTTGGATGAATGTGTAGTCTTTATTCAAAACCAAGGGGTTTTGACTGAAATGAAACATTGATTTGATTTCTTGAGTTTCAATTGATCCATTTTAAAGGTGTGATTTGTTAAGTGGACATGTAATCACTTTTACTAATATCTTTCATTTCTTTAATGAACTCATAACTTGTTTGATGAGGTGATTTTTTGGCTATGATATGAATCTCTATTGGTTGATATAATTAATTTATTATATATCTTTATCGATTCTCGAGTTCATACTAGTTGCTATGATAAACTAAGGAAGTTTTGAATTATATGTAAGTATGATCAATATTAGGTATGTGGCCCTACTTGAAGGTTGATCCTATTACAACTAATAGTAATAGAAAGTAACTCCTTATGTTGTATCATATTAAAATTATATAAGATTTGTTATACCGAGAGTTAAGAGGTATATCTTGCCTTAGTTTATATGTATTATAGTATATATCAATTATAAATAAGAGGAATGAACTTCTACCTTATTAAGGTATTGATGGATTGGTATATGATAGATTGTTCAATGAATTCATGTTCTATGGACTTATATTATAATGAATATAATACTACATTGATATAAGTACCGGCGTATATGCTTTGTATTCTTACTATTCAGGACTTGAGAACTAAGTGTTATCCAATTTTTCCCTTGGGAAAAATTACACAAACATGACTCCACATAGAGAAAATCCGATGATCGATTCAGCCATGGGAGCTCACATTTTGAGATCAATCCGAGAGATTTGAAGTGACATGGAATTATTCGGATTCAAATTCAAATTCAAATTTGGAAGACTCAAAAGGTTCGAAGGACATCAAAGTCAAAATCCAAAATTGGACTTGAGACATTCGGGAGTTCAGAGTTGGTAGCAAGGTTGAGTGGTGAGAAGTGACATGTGAGGAGAAAAGGAATTCGGAAACCCAAATTTCAAAATTCAGACTTTGGGCTTCGAGGATTTCATAGGTTTCATGTACCACGAGGAGGAAAAGGGTCAAAACCTGAAGTCCAAAATTTGTACTTCATGCTTTCAAACTTTTAGAGATATACGATGACTAGGTAGATGAAAATTATACGAAACCCCAAAACCCGAACCCCCTAAACACCAAAACTTGAACCCTTGAAACCCAAACCTCACGAAATACCTAGGGTCTAAAACCTAAATTCTGAATTTTAGACTTTGGGGTTTTGGCATTTGGAACATTGAAGCACCATTACACGCAAATCATATCCTAAAGTCTGAAACCCAAAGTCCGAATTTCAAACTTCGGGGTTTCAGAATTTCAAAGGTTTCATGAGCTTAGAAAGGTGAATAGTGATATCAACCTCTCGAATTCAAATTACCTAATGCTCCTAATCCTAAAAGTCTGAAATTTTGGATTTCGGAGGGTGTGATCTAGGTTTCAAAGTCTGAAAAAGCAAATTAACCACTAGCATTCATTGTAGAATGACACCCTCATCTTTAGATGGCCATAACTTTTGACTAGGATCTCAGATTTGCACAAAATAAAACTTTTTGGAAATCCTCAAAGTGTCCTCTACATAATGTTCAATGACTTTTCTTCTTAATTTTAGTAAGGTTAATTATTTAAAAACTAGCAAATATAGTCTTCCATTTTAGAGGAATGTTCCAGATTTATCACCTACCAAAATGATGAAGGTATGGGCTTCCTTTCTTCCTTGGCAAGGCGAGAACATGGATGTATGGGTTTAGCAGTGGCACCCATCATTGTTCAGGGGAATTTTAATGTATTTTTGGTGGTTGAAGCAATATTTTGAATTCCTTCTCTCTCCCTTTATCTCATTCTTCATATATATTGTAAGGAGGGGCTCATTTCAAGAGGTTTAAAAACTTGTATATGCCCCTCCCTTCTTTCTTGTCTGTAAGAGATTTGTGGAGATTTCAACCTCCCTATTGAACATTGTAATGCAAAATTTGTGTCTTTGGCCCTAAATGTGATGTATTGTATCAACTTTGAGAGAAATAAAATCATATATGTGGATGCTTCAAACCATCTTATGTGTTATATTGCAACTTTATGATCTTTCATTGCATGCAAGGTTATTGTGTATTGTTGTTGTTTTCATTACAAGGTTTTGGTAGTGATGTGTTTATTATGCATGTTGTTCAACATCATTCTTGGTGCATCACCTTCCTTAGAGTAGGTTTTATTTTCATGCATTTTCTCTATCTCTGTCTCCTTGGAAATATTATATTAGGGTTAGATCTGTAACTCTCTGCACTTTGGATTAGTTGGCACTAGGATAGGATAGGAAGTCGGCCTTCTCCGGAGGGTTATCTTGATTTCAAAGTCCCACACTTTGGGATAACTCCATGTTTGACAAATCACACTAACTGCCTCAACCAATCACTTGCAAGCAATCATGGTTGTTGTGATTTCTCCATAACACTAAGTTTAGTGTTATGTATATGTTTATTGGACTTAATATAATGTTGCAGTGATATAAGTATGGGCTTATATGTCTATAGTATTATTATTCTAGTGTTATTACTACCTAGTTGATTTGATCAATTGATCTAGATTGACTTACTTATGATGTATTTAGTAAATTCTTAAATCAAATTACTTGAATGATATACTATGTTATCTTATCTTCTTTAGCGGTTTCATTTATGATGTCCTTGTAACGACTCCAACATGATAGTGGGACCAATGATGAATTTTATTTTATAAGGTTCAAACATTGAGATGTGATTGTATCTTGAGACGGTATACTTTTATGACTTAGATAATCATGTTTGTAGTTTATAATAAGACATTTGTTGCATAATTTCATTACGTCATGTTTTTGCTTAATTGAATATGAAGCAATCCATTTAGTTTCACTTTGTGGTCATAATGACCAAGTCAAGATAGATCAAGTGATCTCTAGATTCTCGACATTTGTCTTGCTAAGGAAAGAATGAACTCTTAGACCCTTGTTGCATATTTGAATTTTGATGATTAGTTCTGGTTCTTCTTTTGTTAGTAGAATGCATACTTTCTATGAATGCAGGGAACCTAATATAACTATGTTCTAATGTTAGTGACTATAGCCTTAAGTTAAGTCTAACCTATGTCTCTTTGATCTTTATTAATTGGGATGTTATGACTTAAACTAAAGACCTACCTATGGACCTATGTTGATTTCCTAAATTAATGTCTAACCTAACTAAGGGAATGGCTAACCTAAGGGGACCTATGGAAACGAACATGGTAAATGGGTTGGTTGGTGGCATTGATTTCTAGATATTAATTGGGAGTTAATGCAATCTTATCCTTTGGTGCTGCCAACTTTGGCATGGGCATGAGGAAAAATAGAGAAGGATGAGTTGGCACCTCAGCGAGTTTAGTTGCATGCAAAAATTGAATTTAGTCATTGTTAAATATAGAGATGGCGGTGGTGTGGGAATTAGAGGGACTGACAGTCCTATTTTGCATTTAATGTTTTTGAAATCAGAAAAAAACCACCTAGGAAGGTGCATGAGGGGTTTTGGTTGTTTTGATCTTTTTTTGATTTTGAACCTAAGTTCTGCATGAGGTTGTTTTACTCTTCAAACCTCTATTTGATTCTTACATGACTATTATTCTTTCTTAACATGAAACTATTTGAGTGGGCACTATGAAAACTATAAAAGAATTGGAAAGTGTTGAAGGTTCTATTGATGTTTTGTGGAGAGGAAGAAGCTATCAAAGCTCTGTTTGGGGATCTTTATGAATCAGTGAAGGAAAAGTGCTATTAAGCATGATAGGCTCTATCCATTAAGTTTTATGCTTTTACTTAAATGATTCATTAAGAGAACTCTACTCTTGGGAATAATCTAGTTTTTTCTATGTTGAAAAGATTACTTGCTTGTGGTTTTTGTGTTGTTTTGGAAATTCTTTATCGACCCTATTTGAAATGATGGAAAGTATGATTTGGGTTTTGGTTTTCTTGTATGGATAGTTGGGTTATGCTTTAGTCTCTCTGTATGGGCTTGGGATCAAGTCAAAAACTGTATGAGATCTAGTTAAATTGTTTAAATCTTGTGTAGGTGGCTTGGTTTGCTTTAATCTGTGGAACTTGCTCTATTTCGGTTGGAAAACTTTAGTTATTAAATTGTTTTGAATACCTTGATAGTTGTTATTTAATCTTACTTGAATCTTTAGGAAGATAAAAATTTTATGAAGTATTCTTAAACATATTCTTTGAGTATGATGGAATGCTCAAACTTGGAAAAACATGTTTGATTTCTTATCATTATCTATGAATGAGGATCAGGTTTTGTTTGTATTCTTTTCTATTTAGACTTGGGCCCTAGAGATTATTTAGGAAAGATAAATTATTGGGATTTTTCTTGGTATGTGGTTTAATGTGTCCATGGACATGTTTAAGTTATTCTGATTATTATTTACTATAAAGCCTATAAATGTATACTTCCACTTTTCTTGGAATTGTTTTGATTGTATTGTTAAATAGTTTTTTTGCCGATTATTGGAAGCTAGTAAGGGAAAATTTAAAAAGTTTTCTACTATGTTAAGAACCCAAGGTCATTGGGTTAACTGGTGAAATTTAAGCATTAGGTGCTAAGAAGGAGGAAAATCCCTTGGGTATTGGCTTGGCGGCTTTTTTGGATTTGATTGTTTTGAGGTAAATGACATCTTGATCAGTTTCATGGTAGGGTTCGATATTTGACTTTTAGTTTGCATGTTTCTTAGACTTTGGGCCATTAAACCTGGACATGTTTTTGATTTTTAAGATATCAAATCTTTGGCCATGTTCTTCATGAAAAAGGAATGATGAATCTATGTTTTTTGGTTAACTTGTATTATAAACTTCTTTTCCTTTACGGATCTAAGTTTGGAAGTTTTTCTTCATCTTTACCCTTATTAAGGTTAATCCTTTTTTCTCTCTGTATATTTTTGGAAATGATTAGTTTTGTTATCCTTTATTAGGTCATTAGGTGTGAAATATCAAGGCTATCCTTTCTAGCTTATTATTTCTTGGTTGTTGTGAAGTAATCTCTCTTTTTCCTTTAACCTTCTTCATCCTTGAACTTGGTAAAGGTGTTGTCTTTCTTTGGTCTATTCCTTATGCAACTTTGGGTTATGTCGGTAAGATTGATTGCAGATTGTTGTTAGGGTAGTAGCTGAAGTTGAAAATAATAAATGGAATATTGTGTTTTGGGAATATTTGAATAGATCTTTGTGTTTGGTAGAAAATATTTAGATGGTTAATTGAGTTGGAGTTGAATGATAAACCTTTCCATTCTAATCTCTTAACTTAACAATATCAATGTTGTATCCTTTTGGGATTGAGTGTTGACTCATTTTCTTGCTAAAAAGATCTTACCCTTTGATGAGTTATGTTTTAGTTTTCTTGACTTTAACTTAAATTGGTTCCTAATTCTGAGCTTGAGTATTAGGATACTCAAATCAGAGACACATTTAATGATATGAGGTTTTGGATCATCCTAAACTTATTCTTATGCTTTTAATTTTGATTATTGGCATCTCATATTTTAGGATGAATTTAGGTTAATGAAATATTAAGATGGAAGTATTGTTGTAATGATCTACTGTTGAACTATGCCTAAAATATAGTTAGGATAGTTATCTTCTTCTGTTAAATAGGTTTAACTGAATGAGTGATCATGAAAAGAAATGTATGAAAATAATAGTGAGATTTTGATGAAATGTTACTTATCTGAATTACTGTTTTAATTCCTTTGATAAAAGACAATAGTATGAAAGGTTGAAGTTGTTATATTTCATGACCTAACCTTACTTTTGTTGGTATATATCTCTTTTTCTCTCTCTTTAATTTGAGTATTGTAACTCCTTTTGGCTATGTCTTTCTGAATTGCTCAAGACTGTTTCATAACAACAAGAGTTCTTTTTATGAAATAGTTAGCTAAAAGCACATCATTTTAATGTTTAGTGCTTATCATGCTCAGTTCAATGAATTGACCATGCTAGAAATTTTACAGATGGACTTTGTAAGTGATGAAGGAGAAAGATCTTTAGGAAGTTACATTTGTTTATCAAAGAGACTGGATCTTTTTATGATGAAATATGGTTCATTACTGAAATGTACTTGATGGAAAAGAAAGTTGTATCTGAAATTGATTTAAATATTGTTGTTTGACATTAGTAATGTCTGAAGTGTTTGGACTTGTAAATGTATGAATCCTCTTGCTGAATAAAAGATGTGTGATATTTGTTTGTACTTGATGTAAATCCTTTTGGCATGAATGACTGGAAATAATAAACATTTCTCTATTTTACAAACAGTAACATACTTTTATGATTGGAATGGAATAATTAGAGATCAGAGGTGTTAAGATGTACTACCCTCTCTAGTGAAGATGCAACTTATAAAGTTGACATTATTACATGATATTCAACTATATCTCTATGACTATATTTAAATCAAATGTTGGTATGAGAATTTAACTTGATATTAATTTATAATGTACAATGGGTTTATAATGGAATTTAACCCACAATAAAGGAAAGGAAAGACAATTCCTTTGAAATGAATCATAGTCTTAATTTAAGACCTTTTTGATATGAATCCTGATTGTTATCTATAGTTAGTGAAGGTGTGCTTTCTCATGTAGAATTCCTTAACTAAAATAGGAATGTAGGAAAGAAAAATAAAAGGGATTAGACTTCATTTCAATGAAGTCTAATATAAAAAGAACTTTCTTAGAACTTATATAAGCTAGGGCTTGTAGTAAGTGAGTAAATAAACAACACTTTCATGTGTGTTGGGCCTGTTATGTAAAACATGAATCAAGAATGTTAATAGTTTAAATCATAGCATATGAATTAGATAGAAAGTAGATTTATCTACATAACTTCATCTATTGTAGTTTTAAACTTGGAAACCTTAATGATTAAGGAACCTAGTTGTTCAGTAGGGTTGTTGTAATTAATCTATAAAGAGGAAATTAATAAGATATAACTTTCTATCTAAGGTATGTTCATCTAGATGAGGAAAACTCTTGATGGATGTTGACACACACCAACTAGTAAAGTAAAGTACCTTCATGATGACTAGGGTCTTCATGAGGATACTATGTTGTAGTTGACATGTTTCAACACCCTTTTGAGTTTATTCAACTAGACTAACATAAATTTGACTTGATCACAGTTCTACCTAGGTAGAGATAGGGGCATGACCTAGTGTCGGGGTCAACTCATGTTGACTTAGGATAAATAGACACCCAATCGACATAAGTCGATTGAGTATGTCTAAGTACCCTTAGTCACCATAAGAAATCCTCCACACTAGGCCATGTTGCTAACCTTGGCTAGGGTTAAACCTTGAACAAGTGGACTGACAAAAGTTAGTGAAGACCATTCTAGATAATAGATCAAGTAGGGTGAAGGACATATTCCATTTGATGAGTATGTCATCTAGGAATATAAACATGAACAATATGTTTAAAATATTTGGCCAAAGTATCACAAGTTGTTGGTTGTGTTGTCCTATGTCACTCAGTTTAAGAAGCAAGGATTTCAGATGAATATCGGTAATAGATATTAGATAGGCCTCTTAAATAGAACACTTGATACCTCTAAAAGGTAACAGAACCAAGTATATATGTAGTATACACATTATAAAGTTAACATGAGAGATCGGTATGAATGAGTCATGAAATGAGAGATCGGTGTTTCACCAAGTCATTTATAGCTGCATATGGTTTTTGTTATGAGATTGATTGGATTTGGAATGTGTGTTCTAAATTATGTTAATTTAGAACAGAGAACATTATGCAAAAAAAAATTTCCCTTGTTTCTAAAGTCTTAAAATGGGAATGTTACATCTTGGTATCAGAGCTGAAGGTTGCAGCTCTTGGACCTATTGTGTCCATAATATGATAAAACTTAAATTTTCTTGTTAACAGAAAATGGTTAGAATGAGAGGAAATGCTGCAAACAACCCACCACCAGGTGGAGAAGCAACTACTACCCAAAAACTTGATGAGATCCTTGCTTCCCTATTGGACACAAGAGATCATCTGGTTGTATTAGAACAACAAGTAATGGGAAATGAGGAGGATGAAGAAGATGTTGGTAATAACAATCACCACCTCCTGGGGACAACACCAATATAGGAAATTTGGGCATTGATAACAATAATGCTTCCAATGCTAATGCAAATGCACCCAATCAGCCTGAGAACAAAAAGGTGAGATTGGAACTGAACTCACTAATGATATAAAAAGGATAAGTCCACCCAAGTTTGATGGCACTACACTTGGGAGATGGAGCTGAGAACTGGCTCAATGAAATGGAGAAGTATTTTCTATAAGGAACTTCTCATAGGAAAAAAAAGCAATATGGGGAGCTTATCATCTTTCCCATGAGGCATCTTCTTGGTGGGACAGCCATAAGGATGAGTTAAACATTGATGAAACAAACATCACTTGGGATCAATTTAAAAATTATTTTAGGCAATGATGGCTGCCACAACTTTACTATGATCAGAAAATGACTGAATTTCAGAACTTAGCTCAAGGAAAGTTAAATTGTAATAGAGTATTGGGAGAATTTTACTAAGCTCCTCAAAGTACGTGCCTCAGTATCAAACTGACGAGAAGTTTAGGATACAAAAATTCATTATGGGATTAAATCCTATTATAGGTGGTGAAGTAGATGTTCACAACCCAACCACTATGGAAGGGGTTGTTGAAAAATCCATAAGGCAGGAGCAGAAATTGAAAGAAAATCTTTCCATAAGGAGGAAATCAAAAAGAAAATTCCTAATTCTTCTTCATCCCTTGCACCCAAAAAGGGACCATGGAAAAATTTTGGTGTGAAAAATTTTTTTGTTGATAATAACAAGAAAACTGCAGAAAAAATAAACTGTTGCTAATGTACAAAACAATTTTTTCAAGAACAATAATAATGGACAGAAGTCCTATGGAGGAAGAATGATAACTTTAAGGTGGGAAATAAATTTGAGCCTAAGAAAGGACCTGTAGGAGGCTGCTACAATTGTGGCAAGGATCATTATGCAAATCAAGTGTCCTCTAAGGAAGGATGACAATCACAGCAACATAAGATACATGCTACAAGTAAAAAACAAGTTGAAAAGAAAGTTACACCTATAGAAGTGCCAGGTAAGTTATTTGGTATACCATGTTACTATAATTTTTGATACTAGAGCTATTAAATGCTTTATTTCTACTAAATTAGCTTCAAAATTAAAAAAAAATTTGAAAAATGGATAAATCATGGGTTGTACATTATGGAAATAATGTTGTCCACACAGTTAGTATGTGTCTTTTTGGAGCAGTCCTTGACTTGCCTAGTTTTTCCACTAAAGTTGATCTTTATGTTGCTCCTTTGGGGTCTTATGATGTAATCATAGGTGTTAACTGGCTTTGCTGAACATAAAGAAAAAGTTGATTGTTTTGAAAAACATATTAGTTGTCTTGATGATCTGCAAAAAACAACAGACATCTAGGGGTAAAACATGAGATTTTAGTTAGAAAATTGTCAGCCATGTAGCTTAAAAGGCCAAAAAACAAAGGTTACACCTTGTATGTAGTAAAAATTTCTGAAACAACTGAAGGGGATAGTGATTTCTTGGAAAGATACCATTGTTAAGAAATTTCAGTGATGTGTTTTACGGAAGAACTACCGGTCTTCCACCCAAATGGGAGTTTGATTTCATGATTGAGATCAAGCCAAGGAACCGAACCTATTTCAAGGCACCATATCAAATGACTACCATTGAATTGGTAGAGCTTAAGGCACAATTTATAAGAACTGTGTCTAAAGGTTTGATAAGACCAAGTGTCTCACCTTGGGGAGCACCGGTAATTTTTGTGAAAAAGAAAGATGGAACACTTAGATTGTGCATTGATTATAGGATGTTAAACAAAGAAACAATCAAAAATAGATATCCACTTCCTAGAATTGATGATCTATTTGATCAGATGCATGGTGCATCAATATATTCTAAGATAGATCTTTGATCTGGATATCATCAATTAAGAATCAAGGATGAAGATATTCATAAAACAACTTTTAGGACAAGGTATGGGCATTATGAATTCATAGTTTTACCTTTTGGTTTGACAAATGCACCTACAACTTTTATGAACTTAATGAATAATATCTTTCAAGAATACTTGGAAAATTTTTGCTTGTATTCTTGGATGATATTCTCATATATTCTAAAAGCATTGATGAGCATCATGAGCATTTGAAGATAGTTCTAGAAATCTTAAGAAAAAGAAGATTGTATGGTAAGTTATCCAAATGTTCATTTCTACGAGACAAAAGTACACTATCTAGGGCATGTCATAAGTAAAGATGGAATAGTAGTAGACCCATCAAAAATTGTTGCAATAACTGAGTGGCCTGCACCTAAGAATGTACATGAAGTTAGAAGCTTCATGGGTCTCGTTGGTTACTATAGAAAGTTTGTAAAAGACTTTTCAAAGGTCATTGCACCAATAACTTCATTTCAAAAAAGAAAGATAAGAAATTTGTGTGGAGTGAAAAATGTGAATCTACATTTAAGACTCTAAAGAATCAACTTACATCTACACCTATTTTGGTTGTACTTGATCCAAATGGAGACTTTACTATAGTAAAAGATGCTTTCGGGAAGGGCTTGGAGGTATTTTGTTGCAAAATGAGCATGTTATAGCATATGAAAGTAGAAAACTCAAGTTACATGAACTGAACTATGCTCCCCATGACCTAGAGCTTTCATTGCCATTGTTCATGCACTTCAAGTATGGAGGCATTATCTTTTAGGGAGACCTTTTGAATTAAAGACTGACCATCTTGGGCTGAAGTATATTTTCACTCAGCCAAATCTGAATGCAAGACATGAAGGTGGTTAGAATTTCTATCTCAGTATGATTTTGACATAAGTTATATAAAAGGAAAGGAAAACAGAGTGGAAGATGCACTAAGTCATAGGAAACATATTTATGCACTTATAACATTGAGAACTCAGTTTAAGGATGAAGTAAAAAGTATCATGGAATTTGATTCTTATTTTCAGCAAGTAAAAACAACACTTGTTGCAGATCCAAATGATATGAGATATAAAGGTTTTCACTTTGATGATGAAGGAATCTTGAGATATGATAATAGAGTATATATACCTTTGGGAAATGAATTAAGGAGAAAGTTGTTAACTAAATTTCATAATTCACCTTTTAGGACATCCCAGAATTATGAAAATGCTTGCTGATATAAAACAACAATATTTTGGAAAGGGATGAAAAAAGATGTAATTGATTTTGACACACTACTTAGAATGTTAGTGTGTTAAGGTTGAACATATGCATCCATAGCTGGTTTATTGTACCCTCATAGCATACCATAGTATAAATGGAAAGTAATTAGCATGGATTTTGTTCAAGGGTTGCCTATGTCAAGAAATAAGCATGATGTTATTTTAGTTGTTGTTGATAAACTAACAAAGGTAGCACATTTTATTGTTGGTAATCTTAAGGATGATTCACCTATTTTAGAAAAAATATTTGTGCATGAAATTTTTAGATTGCATGGAGTACCTAAATTGATCATATCAGATAGAGATCCTAGAATGACATCTAGATTTTGGAAAACACTCAATGCAGCCTTAGGAACTAAACTGAATTTTAGTTCAACATACCATCCAAAAATGGATGGGAAAACTAAAAGAGTTAATCAAGTTTTGGAAGATATGTTATGAATGTATTGCATGGATCAGTAGTACAAATGGGAAGAGTACCTTCCATTAGTTGAATTTTCTTATAATAACATGTATCACGCCTCTCTAAAAATGGCACCTTTGAAGCATTATTATACGGAAGGAAATGTAGAACTCTAGTTAGTTGGGATAACATAGAGGAAAGAGAGGTAATTGGACTGAGATCCTTATTGAAATGGAACAACAAGTTAAAATGATTCGTGAATGTTTGAAGGAAGCAATAGATAGGAAAAAAAGTTATGCAGACTTAAAAAGGGTTGACAAGAAATTTGAACTTGGTGAAAAGGTCTTTTTTGGGTTAAACCAAAAAGAGTTCTATAACCTTTGGCAAGGCTGCCAAGTTATCACCTCATTATGTGGGACCCTTTGAAATTGTTGAAATAATCAACCCTGTAGCTTATCGTTTAGCTTTACCACCTGACTTTATCATGAATGCATGATGTTTTCCATATTTCTTTACTTAAGAAATATGTTTCAGATTTATCACATGTGTTAAATTGGAATTCCTTATAGGTCCAAGACCCAGGAATAATCATGGTTAAACCCATTCGAGTGTTGGAAACTCACCAGTTGCACTTAAGAAATCATGAAATAAGTCAATGCAAGGTCAATGGGACTAGTTTAATGAAGAAAGTGCAACATGGGAAAACCTGAAGATATGAAAACTACTTTTCCACATTTATTTGAACAGATTTGATTTTGTTGATTGATAAAACTTGAAGATTTTATTCTTATTATATCAATAAATCTGCCAGTTTTGGGTAGATACTAAATTCATTAGTATTGAAACAACTATTTTAATGTTGAATAATTATGAAAATTGAATTTCTCAAATTGGGTTTGTTATGAACTTATGAATGAAAGAATTATAATTTGGTTATATTCTTGATTGAAGTTATTTGACTAAGTTAATCATCGGGATGATGATGCTTTTTAGGAGGGAGGTATGTAACGCCTCTAACATGATTGGGACCTATGATGACTTTTATTATAGAAGGTTCAAACATTGATAGGTGATTTTTTCTTAAGATGGTGTACTCTTATGACTTAGGAAATCTGTTTAGTAGATAGATAATAATCATTTTTTGAATAGGTACATTTTGTCATGTTTTTCTTAATTAAAAATGAAGCAATCCATCTCTTTTATGTAGAATAATTCACTACTTTGCATTGAGAAATTTAGTTTCATTTTCATAAATTTCTTTTTTAAACAACATTACCTTGGATCAATTCCATTGATCCAAGGTATGCTTTTAATTCATGACTTTTTGTCATAATGACCAAGTTAGATAGATCAAGTGATCTCTGGATTCGGACTGTGTTAAGGAAAGAATGAACTCTTCAGACCCTACTACATATTTGAATTTTGATGATTAGTCTGGTTCTTCTTTTTATTAGTAGAATGCATACTTTATATGAATGGGGAACCTAATATAACTATGTTTAATGTTAGTGACTATAGCCTTAAGTTAAGTCTAACCTATGTCTCTATGATCTTTGTTAATTGGGATGTTATGACTTAAACTAAAGACCTACCTATGGACCTATGTTGATTTCCTAAATTAATGTCTAACCTAACTAAGGGAATGGCTAACCTAAGGGGACCTATGGAATGACATGGTAAATGGTTGGTGGTGGCATCGATTTCTAGACATTAATTGGGAGTTAATGCAGCCTTATCCTTTGGTGCTGCCAATTTTGGCATGGGCATGAGGAAAAATAGAGAAGGATGAGTTGGCACCTCAGTTGAGTTTAGTTGCATGCAAAAAATTGAATTTAGTCATTGCTAAATATAGAGATGGTGGTGGTGTGGAAATTGGAGGGAACTGATAGTCTATGTTGAGCATTTAATGTTTTGAAATTGGAAAAAATCACTAGGAAGGTGCATGAGGGGGTTTTGGTTGTTTTGATCTTTTGTTCATTTTAGAGCTGAGCTCTACATGATGTTTTTTCTACTCTTCAAACCTCCATTTGAATTCTTGCATGACTGTTATTCTTTCTTTACATGAAACTATTTGAGTGGGCACTTTGGAAACTATAAAAGAATTGGAAAGTGTTGAAGGTTTTGTTGACATTTTGTGGGAAAGGAAGAAGCTATCAAGCTCTTTTTGGGGATATTCTGTGAATCGGTGAAGGAAAAGTGCTATCAGCATGATAGGCTCTATCCATTAAGTTTTATGCTTTTACTTAAATGATTCATTAAGAGAACTCTACTCTTGGGAATAATTTGTTTTTGCTATGTTGAAAAGATTACTCTGCTTATGTTTTTTTGTGTTTTTTTGGAAATGCTTTATCGATCCTGTTGAAATGATGGAAATTATGATTTGGGTTTTGGTTTTCTTGTATGGATAGTTGGGTTATGCTTTAGTCTCTCTGCATGGGCTTGGGATCAAGTCAAAAAACTGTTTGAGATCTGGTTAAATTGTTTAAATCATGTAGGTGGCTTGGTTTGCTTTAAATCTATGGAACTTGCTCTATTTCGGTTGGAAAACTTTAGTTATTAAATTGTTTTGAATACCTTGACTATTGTTGAATCTTACTTGAATCTTTAGAAGATAAAAATTTTTGTGAAGTATTCTTAAACATATTTTTTTAAGTACTGATGGAATGCTCAAACTTGGAAAAATGTGTTTGATTTCTTATCATTGTCGTGAATGAGGATCCAGGTTTTGTTTGTATTCTTTTTTTCAGAACTTTGGGCCCTGAGATTATTTAGGAAAGATAAATTTTTGGGAGTTTTCTTGGTATGTGGTTTAATGTGTCCATGGACATGTTTAAGTTATTCAGTTATTATTTACTATAAATCTCTACAAATGTATACTTCCACTTTTCTTGGAATTGTTCAGTTGTTTCATGAAGCCTGATTGTTGGAAGCCATAAGGGGAAAAGTTATTCATTTTTCTACATTATTGGGTCATTGGGTAACTGGTGAAATTTTAGCATTAGGTGCTAAGAAGGGAAAAACTCCCTTGGGTATTGGCTTATTATTTTTTTGGTTTTTTTTGCCAACTTGAACTTCTTGATAGTTCTATTGTCATTGTTTGGATGTATTTTAGTTTGCATGTTTCTTAGACTTTGGGCCATTAAACCTGGTTTTGATTCTTTAGATCTTTTGGCCATGTTCTTCATGAAAAAGGTAATGATGACTCTATTTTGGTTAAATCATATTATAAACTTCTTTTCCTTTATGGATCTGAGTTTGGAAGTTTTTTAGACTTACCCTTCTATTAAGTTAATCCTTTCATCTTTGTATCTTTTGGGAAATGGATTATTTGTTATCTTGTGGAAGTCAAGGCTATCTTTACCATCTCCATGAATGATGAAGAGTAACAAAATGATTGTTGTTCATCATTTCCTTTCTTCTCTGGTTGTTGTACATTCAATTCAAACCCTGATTAGATCTTTTTTCGGATTTTAGTTTGTAACATTTGATCAATGACCTTATCGATATATAGGTTTTGGTTTCTCAAGGTTCTCTTTATAATCATGCTTAGAACTATGAGGAAGTAATCTCTCTCTCTTTTCCTTTAACCTTCTTCAGCCTTCAAACTTGGTAAAGGTGTTTTCTTTCTTTGGTCTATTTGTTATGCAACTTTAGAGTCTGTCTAGTAAGATTGATTGCAGATTGTTGTTAGGGAAGTATAGCTGAAGTTGAAAATAATTGAATGGAATATTGTGTTTGGTTGGAATATTTGAATAGATCTTTGTGTTTGGTAGAAAATATTTAGATGGTTAATTGAGTTGGAGTTGAATGATAAACCTTTCCATTCTAATCTCTTAACTTAATGATATCAATGTTGTATCCTTTTGGGATTGAGTGTCGACTCATTTTCTTGCTAAAAAGATCTTACCCTTTGATGAGGTTTGTTTTATTTTTCTTGAATTTAACTTAAATTGGTTCCTAATTTTGAGCTTGAGTATTAGGATACTCAAATCAGAGACACATTTAATGATATGAGGTTTTGGATCATCCTAAACTTATTCTTATGCTTTTAATTTTGATTATTGGCATCTCAAATTTAGGATGAATTTAGGTTAATGAAATATTAAGATGGAAGTATTTTTTAATGATCTACTTGTTGAACTATGCCTAAAAGATAGTTAGGATAGTTATCTTTTTTGTTTAAATAGGTTTAAGCTGAATGAGTGATCATGAAAAGAAATGTATGAAAATAATAGTGAGATTTTGATGAAATGTTACTTATCTAAATTACTTTTTTAATTCTTTGATAAAGACAATAGTATGAAAGGTTGAAGTTGTTATATTTTATGACCTAACCTTACTTTTTTTTGGAATATCTCTCTCTTTCTCTCTTTAATTTGAGTATTGTAACTCCTTTTGGCTATGTCTTTTGAATTGCTTCAAGGATTGTTTTAACAACAGTAGAGTTCTTTTTATGAAATAGTTAGCTAAAAGCACATCATTTTAATGTTTAGTGCTTATCATGCTCAGTTCAATGAATTGACCCATGCTAGAAATTTTGCAGATGGACTTTGTAAGTGATGAAAGGAGAAAGATCTTTAGGAAGTTACATTTGTTTATCAAAGAGACTAGATATTTTTATGATGAAATATGGTTCATTATTGAAATGTACTTGATGGAAAAGAAATTTTGTATTTGAAATTGATTTAAATATTTTGTTTGACATTAGTAATGTCTGAAGTGTTTGGACTTGTAAATGTATGAATCCTCTTGTTGAATAAAATATGTGTGATATTTTTTGTACTTGATGTAAATCCTTTTGGCATGAATGAATGGAAATAATAAACATTTCTCTATTTTACAAATAGTAACATACTTTATGATTGGAATGGAATAATTAGAGATCAAAGTGTGTAAGATGTACTACCCTCTCTAGTGAAAGATGCAACTTATAAAGTTGACATTCTTACATTGATATTCAACTATATCATTATGACTATATTTAAATCAAATGTTTGTATGAGAATTTAACTTGATATTAATTTATAATGTACAATGGGTTTATAATGGACTTTAACCCTCAATAAGGGAAAGGAAAGACAATTCCTTTGAAAATGAATCTTAGTCTTAATCTAAAGACCTTTTTGATATGAATCCTGAATGTTATCTTTGTAGTTTGAAGGTGTTCCTTTCTCATGTAGAATTCCTTAACTAGAATAGGAATGTAGGGAAGGAAAAATAAATGGGATTAGACTTCATTTCAATGAAGTCTAATATAAAAAGAACTTTCTCAGAACTTATATAAGCTAGGGCTTGAGTAAGTGAGTAAAAAAACAACACTTTCATGTGTGTTGGATCTATTATGTAAAACATAAATCAGAATGTTAATAGTATAAAAACATAACATATGAAATGGTTAGAGAGAGAAACATATTTATCTGCATACCTACTTTATTGCAGTTTTAACTTGGAACCCTAATGGTTAAGGAACCTAGTTGTTTAGTAGGGTTGTTGTAATTAATCTTAATGAGGAAATTAATAAGTTATTAACTTTCTATCTAAGGTATGTTTGTCTAGATGAGGAAAACTCATATGGATGTTGACACATGCAACTGAGTAAAGTACCTTCATGATGACTAGGGTCTTCACGAGGATACTATGTTGTAGTTGACATGTTTCAACACCCTTTGAGTTTATTCAACTAGACTAACATAAATTTTGACTTGATCACAGTTCTACCCTAGGTAGAGATAGGGGCATGACCTAGTGTTGGGGTCAACTCATGTTGACTTAGGATAAATAGACACCCAATCGACATAAGTCGATTGAGTATGTCTAAGTACCCTTAGTCACCATAAGAAGTCCTCCACACTAGGCCATGTTGCTAACCTTGGCTAGGGTTAAACCTTGAACAAGTGGACTTACAATGAAGTTAGGTGAAGACCATTCTAGATAATGTTAAAAGAAATCCCTTGTTTCTAAATTCTTAAAATGGAAATGTTATAGTCCTTGTGGTATGATCAAAATAATTGTGTGTTTTCTTTTGAACCTTAGGATAATTTCATTTAAAATCAGTGTTCCTTTTATGAAATTATTAATTAGAGCATGTTGTTTTAAATATTTAGTACCTATCATGCTTAGTTCGTATGAACTGACAAATGCTAATAATCTTGTAGATGGACTTCGTGAAAGATGAAATAAGGAAGACGTATAAAAAGTTGCATTTTTATTGTTGAAGATAGATGATTTTATTAAATGATTATTGTATTCATTTCTTGATGTACTTCGGATTCGGAAATAAGAAAGGCCTATGGCCATATATTGTATCTATTTGTTAAAGAAGTTGTTTAATTCATTGTTTGAACATGACTTTGATATTGACTTTGGAATGAAATAAATATGGTTTACTTTATTTACATTGTTTAAATGGAAGTGATTGGTTGTAAGCGTTGATCTTAGTGGTGAATTCATTTATAAAAGAAAGGCGGTTTATATTTATTTCCACTATTATACTAAGCATATGTATCATCTATTGAAGTACTACATGCTTTATGTGATTGAATATCATTATGAGATAAATGAAAAGTGATTAAATACCTAAGTAACTTAGGTAGTATGACAAGTATATGACTGTTAGACTAAGTCCATTAGCTTGAATGTAAATAAGTTGTACTTGTATGATTTGGAATGGTCTATGAGGATTGATCTTTATATATATATATATATATATATATATATATATATATATATATATATATATATATATATATATGTTTAATTAATTAAACAAGTTGTGATAACTTTGAGATTATAATGAAGTTATGAATAAGGGATGCTTATTGGATATAACTAAATTATAAGGAAGGGACAATTAATGGTATAAATACGTTATGCGTATGATTGGTGTGTTCTGGTTGCACTTGTTAGGTTATGTTACTTTGTAAAAGTATGAAAGCATACTTAAGCACAATAGTTCAAATAGAAAAACTATTCATAAGAGAATTTTGTTAAAATGATAATGTATGAATGTTGTCCTACATTAAATAAAACTCAAATAGGAACATGACACTTATCGGTTTAATGGAAAATGTATGCTTTAATGTTTAAGCATAATGCAAACTTAAATCTGCAATCCTACACTCAAGTGAATAAAAGCGTTACGATCCTTACATAAAGGAATAATAATTATGAATCCCTAAGTTAATCCTTAAGCATGACACCTAACGATGAGAACAATAAAGGGTGGAATTAACAAGATGGGAATTAAATGAATTAATGAACTTGTTAATAGACGATGTATCGCTTAGTGGAACTTGGAAGATCGCCGCAACATAGTCGATGTTGCACAATACTCATTTAATGATGTGATTCATTAATTGGTTATTGTGGATAAGCCTTTATGGCATGATCATCCACCTAGCTCCTTAAGAATTTCTATCAGTAAACTATGGATCCGGGTCTCTTTTATACACTAATTAGTGATAGCAAGTATGGCCTAGTGTCAATATCATCTTATGATGTCTATGGGTAATGAAGTGGGTCTAAAGCAATGCAAGCCGATTCGGATGCACTTGATTTCCCTTAGTCTCCTTAAGTATATTATCGAAGCACTATTCTATGCGAGCTAGCCCTACTTAGTATCTAACACGGACATGGAAGTGATTGACGTAAGTTAAGGTAGTCTAATCTAGATAACAGTTTTGAGTGTGGTGAAAGACATATTCCTTTCAACGAGTATGTTATCTAGGAATAAAATCATGGCATAAATTTCTTAATCGTAAGCTCACCGATTTCATTGTCTCAATTTCACATGAATTAATGAAGCATGATATCATATGGGTATTCATAATAGATACCCAAATAGGATATTTATATATTTACACTTGATTGAACCTTAATGGAATAAGGGAACCATAAGTATACTTAGTATACACATTGATATAAAGAAACATGAGAGATCGGTTTAATACCAAGTCATGAAAAGCTGCATATGGTTTACTATTATGTGATGGATTAGCTAAATGAATGTTTGTTCTAAATTATGTGAATTTAGAATAGTGAACATTATGATATAAAAAATTCCCTTATTCTTGAATTCTTAAAAATAGGATGTTACAGCTTTCCCTTGTGTCATTGATCCCCGTTTTGGGGAGCTCATCATGAATTATTTTTATCCTTATCCAACTCTCATCATTTTTGTCTCATGACTTACTAGCCCAAACCACTCAACAAAAAGGGAAAAATTGTAGACACCTAAATTCGGTATTTATACCCTCATTACCCGCGTACACATATTTATTTAATCATCCCCCTTCCTTTAATTAAATTCCTCCCAATCCTCATTAATTAATTAAGAGACATTAATTAATTAATCATTTAACATCTCACATGCCCAATTATCCCATCCACATTAATATTTATGCCCATTAATTAATTAATTCATATTAATTAATTAATCCTCATCCATTTCCCTAACCAACCTTCTATTTCTATTGCTTTTATCCTACACACATCCCCTTTTCTTTTCTAGCTTTTATCTATTTTTATGCCCTAACTACCCTTATCTCATCTCTTTCCCACCTAAGTGCTTTAAAGCATCCTTCTATTCTTTAAGAATCTCTAAATCTTGTCAAAAGCACAAAAAAAGGCCATTGGGGAAACTTTCCCCACAATCGGCGGTGACCCATCACGGTCGTAAATCGACCCTATAAAACTAGTTGCTTTCTTTCTATTCATCTTGATTACATGCAACTTCTTAGGATTTCTTATCATCAAAGCATATTTTCCCCATGTCTGGAACATCCCTTAAGCATCCTGAGATCTTCCGGACATCTTTTTAGTGTGTTTTCATCACTCATGATCATCCATCATGAGGTTTATCATTATCATCATGTTGCTTTATTCAACTTTTATCATATTATCTAGGTGTTTCTAGTATCTAATCTCTTATAGGTTCAGACCATCAACAATAGCACTTAGAGCTTCTTTAGAAACCTTCCCCTTTAGAATTTTTTCTTGTAGGTTATCTTTCTCATCCATTCATCCTCGGTTCTATCCATTTCTATTACAGTATTCACAGGCCTGGTCGAGATCATTGTTGACCCAGTCTATTTTGTCAAATATATCTCTTCTATTGTTGTTTTCATCCATTTCTGGAGTTTTCGCCCTAATTACTTCTTGTAGATTACTCACAACATACACATGCTCTTGTCATCCTCAAGTTGGAATTCGAGACCCTTCGATTCTGCATATTCATCCTATAGTCCATATTTTCCCTCCTAGGTCAGCGTGTAACTCGACCTACCTCTGCGCGTGCGTGTCGTCATCAATCGAGACCAAGTAACAATGAATTTACTTTCATTTTCATCTAATTATCCTTTAGATCAATTTCTATCATCTTCTAGATTGATAATATTATTGTTTGCATGTTTTTGTAATTTCATCCTGTAAATAACTCTTTTCTAAACAAATGGGGGTTGACATTCATGAAAGGAAGCTAATCACTTCTTGGAACCACATTTTCAGGAAACCCCTGCATATATCTATCTAATCCATCTTTGTTCCGATATTGTAGGTATATCAAGTTACAGCGGTGGTATCCATCACCATCTAGATCCCGTATTACATCTAAGGTAACATAAACCCTCCATCATTTCTAAGTTACTAGTTTATTTAGTAGCTAGTGCATTAACTTCATTATGAATGAGAAATTTGGACAACATAGACCTCTAATTCCACTCGACAAATATCAAGTTCCATGAAAATTACAACTTACGGTGTCTTGAGATCATATGACAACATCACAAGACTTTTACCAAGTCTCGATTTAGTGTAACAAGGTACATATGTGTGTCACGTTATAAATTTATAAATTATTAAATGATTAACTTTTAATGTATTTTAAATTTCACTTGAGTTTTACATTGTGATGTAGAGCACGTTTTTCTCGTGTATTACGATATAATTTTATGAAGAGGGAATAGACTACTTCTTCTCTCGTTGTGTAGGGGGAAAAAATGACTTCCACAGAGTTATTGATGGTGAAGACCTTGAGAATCCCACTAGGTTAGTGGTAGTCACCTTTGGAACTTGGCTTTGACGATATCCTATCAAAAAATCAAATACTTGGTTGTTTGAAGACTATGAAGTACATAGAAAGATACTTCACTATTCACATTTGGTTCTTGCAACAAATATTCAATTGATCAAATATTGAGGTAGGCCATCAAACAAGAATCTGTGGAAGGTTTGTGAATTAGATCATGAAGTAATTCTTATTATTGTCAAGAGTAGAGTTGATCCTTGCGGTTCATTGGATTGAATTTCTAAAGGTATGTTCACTTAAGATTAGATATACATCTACATAAATTTAATTTTAATATTTACTTTAATGATTTTTTTAAAATTTTGTAGGTTTTAAAATTCTATTTAATTGCTTACTAACATGTTTACGTAGGTTAGTGGTGTCAAAAAAAGCTTCCACCTTCACATGGTTGGCACTATTAGTAGAGAATTTATTATTGTTGAAGATAAGGGGAATTAAATATTGGAAATAAAAAACAAGAAAAAATTCTCATTTCACCACCTATATTGTATGAAAATAACCTTCTTACAATTTTAATTTCACCATCTATATTGTATGACCCATCTCTTCTTAACATGTTTCCTAGTACTTGTTTCACATTGAAGGATTTTGGGCATTGAAATGAAGCCATGCCCACCCTTTACCAGGTGAATAAATTTATTTTGGAGGAATTATGGGAGATATAATTAATTTTTGTAGATATTTCAGATCATTTTTATCCCTTAGGAGGTATCTTGAAGTTATTCTTGCGTGACTAGTTTTAGGATCATTTTGGGAATTTTTGGTATCCTAGTTGCAATGGCTTTTTATGGTGATTCTATCTATGTTATGGTATCTTGTGAATTTTATGATGGCCCTAATATCATCATATTTCTATTGATATATACCAATTACATGTTTTATTATATTCGATGAGGGTTTGAGCCTCATCTTTGAGAACTAGCTTTGTAGGTCTCAAACATAGTGAGGTAAATTGCTCCGAATGGTTGCCTCATTGCTCAAGATGATGTTGCGAGAGGTATATAAACTTTTGGAGGTATTATTAGGACTAAAAAACATGTCTAAGTGGTTTAAGATGTTATTATAAGTGCATGGTTACTCAATATCATTCAGCCTTGACGAGTTGATGCAGTTTTGGTCTATTAGGCCTTCTTATGTTCTAGTGAAGGTTTTGGGTATGAAGATGATATTTCTGACCTATATGGTCCTTAGTAGAATGCATTTAGGATTTTTTTATGATTATTTAATGTAATATTCCTTATGAAGGCCTACTTATATGTAGTTAAATCATAATTTATCTATATAAAGCAAGTTGCGAAAGCTCATTTGAGCTAATAGTGGAGGCTAGACAAAGTGTTAGCTACAGGACAAAATACAAAGGTGTTAGTGGTCTACATGACCATAATGAGAGGTAAAATATGATGATTTTATGTTTTATAATGATTTTTGTTGGAGAGATAGGTCATTATACATAATCAGCTTGATGAACAAGAACTTGAGTGCGTTAGACTTGATAGGAGTTTTGAGAATGATATAGGAAAAGAGATCTTGAGTTTCATCATCAGTTTTGGTGAAAAATGTCAAAGGTGAAAAACATATTAGGTGGATTTAGTTAATGAAGTCATCTAGGGGTTTGGTTCCTCCTTTTAGGTTTGGTGCTCTACTAAATCTATGGTTTGGTGCTCCTTGTGGGGCTGGTGCCTAACAAAATCTAGAGTTTGGAGCTCATTATTGGGTTGGTGTTCAAGTAAATTTGAATCATGGCTCTAATAAAGTGGTTTATTTGATATCCCACGATTCGAAATTTACATTCTTGGTAGATCAGCAATAACTAAACAAAAATATTACTCTAGTCAAATCACTCTCTTTTTAGTTACAACACTCCCTCTAAGCCAATTTTTAGCTTAAAACTCAATTTAGGCTTGCATAAAATACTAACTATTCAATTACATCTCAAACACTCAAAAATCTTGAAAAAGGCAACAAGAATCAATACATTACCTTAAAGCTGGTCAATTTTGCCTCTCAAATCTTCTCATGTGATCTTTATGACAATATCATTAATAGAAGTAGCCAAGGCACCCCAAAATGATAAGTACACATTTCCAATATCCTATTTAGGTATTGACGTGTATGTTATATTTCATATTCTCACTCTTTGGTTAAATTCCCAATTCTCTTCTTGCTCCTTTTGGTCCATATACATCCTTCTAGCCATAGTTTTGGTAATCTTTCCCCTTAATTTTTGACTCCTTTCTCAAATTGACAAACAAAAACCCATTTAGGGCACCCATTTGGATTTTCCTTATGTGTAGAAAATTTCATTAGGGCATTATTAAGAAATTTCCTATCATTTCCCCTTCTTTGTGTTGCATTTAAGGCTCTTGGTGTGCTTTAGGTTAGAGGAAGGACTGATATGTAATTTGAGTTTTCGGTGGCTTCTTAAACTTTTTAACCACTTAAATATTATTTATTAACCTCTCAATATTTTGTCTTGTCATTTAGGAACCTTTAATCATTGTGTAAGCCTTCCTCCTCTCCTCATTCAAATAAACCCTACCTTCAAGATTCATACCTATAGGTCTAGTAGAACTTTGTCAAAATTTACATGCCCTTGAGATTTTTCTAAAGATTGAACCTAGTGAAAACTCACATTATACCATCTCAGAATACTACCCTCTATGTTTTGGACATTAGTTCTATGTGGAAGTCCTACAACCTTGAAATTACTTAAAGCACTATTACGGGTTTCACTACCTTGGGAATGGAAACTTTTCTCATTATATCCCTCTGCATGCTTACCATGACCTAACTCCGCTTGAATTAGTCATGTGCTAATAAATTGAATTCAAAAACTTCAAGTAATCTTTAAAAATATTTTTCCTAATATCGAATTGTGTAATTTCTCCTTCACCTTGATTGTGGATAAAGAGAATCGGGGTTTCACATAACTAGAATTGGATTTTTCATAGTTTTGATCTTAATCTCCTTGAAGGGCTATAACAGAACACATTATGGAATCTCAAACAAATAAATATCTTCTCCTTGTATCTATAGGGTTCTCGATGGTTGCATTATCTTTCGGTTTCACAAACAACACTTCTTTCCTAAAGACTTAATCCCCAAAAAGAGTTGTTTCACAAGAAACCTTCAAACCATCAATGCAAAGTTAAATAGATGAAATATTATAGCTTCTAAAAATAAAACACAAGTTTCTTCCCTATATATCTCTATTTTTGAATCAATTATCTCGTAATGTACTTCCTTTTGTATGAGCCAACATAAGATATATAGTTTATAACATTTAGTTACCTCTTAATCAAATGATTGACCCTAAATATCAGTACTAACCATTCCAAGAACACTATGCATTAGCTTTTACTAATCCCATAATTATATCTCAATGGAAGATACTAGGTTTCAAGAATATCCCACACACTAACTTAGATCCGCCACATATTCAAGAAGTGATACATCAAAGCATGAGCTAACATAGATCACATCCGTTGACTAATCTGGATCTCCTTACCAGCCTTCAATGCCATTATCAAGAGATTATTTATTTAAATATTTGTATTTCAAAGTTTCAAAACATTACAACACTAGACTTGACTATTCACAATCTTTGTTTGTAAAAACAATTCTCCTTTCTTCAATATTGGAGCTTTCTACTTATAAACTTCTTATCATTCGAATTATGAATGATAGACAATTACATAATGTTATTTATATATTCAAAAACCAGTTCCACTCTTGTATGAGAAATAGAGAGCCCTAGGTCACATGACTTCCTTATACACAATGTTAACTTTTACCATACTCCAAGACCTTGACCCTAACACACATGTTATTACACTTAAACAACCTATTACAACTTTGACACACTCTAAATTACTCATGTTATCCAAAATAAGCCCCTTGCTTATTTTTTGGCTAACTCCCTTCATTCCTTCCTCCCTTGTGCCTCAGTCAGAATTTTTCACTTTTCAGGCACTCAAAACGTTCTGGAAATGGCACCATTGGATAGAGCTCCTTCTCAGCTTTCTAGAAAGGTAAATTTTTCTTCCTAACTCCATGTATTTTTGAAGTTATGGCTCGGCGGAGTTTTTGTGGGAAATTTTCCCTAGGCTCAGCTAATCGAAGTTTCCACATCAACAAAAAGTGGCGGGTGGTGGAGGGAAACTTGAAAATTTTCTCCAAGTGTTTGGCGGGGTTCAAAAGGGAAATTTTTGGCCCGAGGGCCCGCTCGGCAAATAATATGTTGCCACATGTCTAGGGGGAGGAGTTGGGAAAATTTCCCAAGGGTTGGCACAAACAAATTTTTTTGGCCCCAAGGCCCGCATCCAATAGCATTGTGCCATGTGTCCTTAGGCCGAAGGAATGTCGGGAGGTAGAGGAAATATGAAAAAAATTTCCGAAGTGTTTGGCGGGGGCGTAAAGAAGAAATTTTTCCCCAAGGGCCTGCCAACCAATAAGATGATGCCACATGTCCTCGGGGTGGGGATCAAAGGTGCAAAAGGATTTTTTCCTTTTTGCCCAAGTTAGGAAAATATTAAAAAAGAAAGCCCGCCCCAAACCCGAGCAATAGGAGGAGGCCACGTGTCTCAGGTGGCGTCGGAGCTTTAGGCTGGTAGGGAGATGTCGGGATTTTTTCCCAAAGGTTAGCACAAGGAAAAATTTTGGCCCCAAGGCCTGCATCAAATCATAACACGACACATGTCCTCAAAACTGCACGAGCGTGGGGAAAGTTGGGAAATTTTCCCAAAGCAAAATCAAAGGAAATATTGAAAGGGAAAGCCCGCCCCCCAAAGCCCGAGCCAATCAGATCATGCCACGTGTCCACGCAATGGAAAAAATTACAAGTTAGGCCTACGGTGGAAAATGAACATGAAAGGCCCACATCCAATAGCATTGTGCCATGTGTCCTTAGGTCGAAGGAATTTTGGGAGGTGGTGGAGAATTTGAGAGCAGAGGCCCATGACAAACCACATGCTACCACATGTCCTCTGGGTCATCCAACCGCGGAAAATTTAAAAAAAAAAATCCAAATGCCGAAACAGTGGAAAATGAAGCAGGAAGGGCCCACAACCAATCAAATCATGCCATGTGGCACTGAGGATGGCGTGGCCGCAGAGATTTTGGGGAAATTTTCCCAAATGCAAAAAGTTTGGAAATTTTGAATTTTCGGCCCGCTAACCCATTTTGGCCCCTATTTTTGCCCTAAATGTTCAAAGGGGCATAACTTTCGATCCAGAGCTCGGATTTTTGGCGTTCTTTATATCAATAGAAAGCTGATGAAATTATATACATGATTCTGGGATCTATTTTTGTTTTAGTGGAGTTTGGAGAAATAAAATTGGAAAACGCCTCCGTGCGTGGAAATCAACAAAACAGACATTTCAACTACCATTTTTAATGAAGTATGGCACGCATTCTCTCCCCAAACATGGTTAAAAACGTCATGGAATGGACTTTTGAGGGTTCCTATGTTTTTTTAATACCATTTGGTTGGTGGTTGAAGCATCTTTCATGTTTTCCCACGTTTCTCTCTCTGGGCTCGAATTGGCATGGTTAAAAGCTAGATTTGGCTCATTTTGTAAGGGTTGGACATATTTTTGCTCTGCAAACTCTCTTTTCTTCCTCGGTAGGCATATTTGTGGAGTTTCATACCTCTCATACAGATTACAACACTTTTTTTTTTCCTCCTAGCCATTGCAATGCACTCGTATTGAACTCCGAGAATGATAATGCATGTTCGTGATTGATTCTTCCCAATCCTTTCATGTGTATACATGATTGTCATTTGATCTCTCATTACATTATTGAAATTTTTGCATGTTTTGTGTTGTATTTCTTATGCTTTGTGTAAATTTTGCAAAGCGTGAGATGTTCACCACTCCTTGGTGTATCACCACTTTCAATCAGTTTTATTTTTTGCATCTTTTATCTCTGTCCCCTTGGAATTTAGAGTAGGATCTACCATAAAACCTATGCCAATTTCATGCATACACCTGATCGAGAGGAGTGAAGGAACCAGGATTTAATCGGAGATTCTTTTCCCATTTTGCAAGTCCCACACTTGGGGAGGAGATTCAATGTTGTGCAATCACACCTGGATGCTCAAATGTCAAACTAGAAATCTGATAAAACATCCGAGGGTGCTGCTGATTTACCACTGATTTACCTCACAAGTTCTTCAACTCTAAAAAACAAAAATGGTCTTAAATTTTGAATCTTTCCTTTTAGAGAGAAATGCAATTTTCAAATATTTGAAATGTCAAAATTCTAACTAGCATCTTAAGTGACTCCCAAGCATTTTCTAGACCTAAAAACTCACCTTTGAACCAACATTTGATGCCCCATAAATTATTTACGAGAGATGGAGATGATGTTCTTGTATCATACTCATGAGGTAAGAAAATTTGAGCCCAACTAATTACTTTTCTTCTTCTTTTTCCAATTTCTTTGTGTCTTCATCCTTTCTCTGCTTTCGACACTCATCTTCAATTTTTTTCTACATTACTTCCATCATGTCATTAGATTGTTCTTTATGGTTCTCTTTATCTTCATGAGTGAGGTGCGGTACTTCATGGGTTTCTTCTTCTTCTCCATTCATCACATCTTCTTCTATTTTTGCTTCTTCTTCTCAATTCTAACTTCTTCATCTCTAACTTCATCCTTTTCATCATGAACCTTCTTCTTTACTACTACACTCTTGATTCTCTTTATCTTCATCTTCTTCTTCCATCCTCTTATTTTTAACTTATTAATGCTACTCTCTCTCTCTCTCTCTCTCTCTCTCTCTCTCTCTCTCTCTCTCTCTCTCTCTCAGAACTAATTTCTATCTCTTTTTCACATGATTTCATTGTATTTATAGCATGCTCTAAAGCTACTATATCTACTTGTATTTTCTCTTAACTTTCATAGATAAATACATTCTCTTATTCACTTATCTTTTCTTGTTCTTGGTTTTTGTCTTCTTCCTTTCATCAATTATATCAAGCTCATCCTTTATACCTGTAAAAACACATCTGCACACATTTTTAGATTCAAAAATGGGAGGCTTGGTTGACTTATTAAGTTCCTCTTTCATGACATCACTTCATTTTGTTCTCTCTTAAACTTTGTTTCTTTCATATCTGCATACCAACTGCTTCCATCATAATCATCCACCTCAAGAGAAGACAAAAATGCTTCTATTATCTCATCATACTCACTCTTATTCTCTACCAATACCAATTATTTAACCACCTCTTTCTTGCTTAGTCATCTTATTTTTCTTATTCTTTTATCTTCTTTGATCTTTCTTTATCATCCTTCTTAGCTTCTTTATTTTCGTTTTTCTAAAAGTTGTTTGGTACCGCCACTTGGCTCTCTTTTTCATCACTATCCCTATCTCTTGTATTTTTCTTATTTTTCTCTTCTATGAGCACCATCAATTGTGATACATCTCTTTTAACTCTTTCATCTCTTTTTGACACCACATCTCTCTTTTATTTCTCTTTTCTTCTTTAATTCTTCTCTTTCTCTCTTCTTTCTCTCTCTTTTAGTACCTCATTAGCTCTATCAATCCTTGAATCACTTTTGTTGTTGGTCCCTCTTCATCTTAACCATCTATAAACTATCATTCATAAGGTCTAATGGCCTTTAAATCTTTTTCACTTTGCATGTCTTTCTTACTTTCATCATCTAGACTATCATTTTCTTCGCTCTTGTTCTCTTATCCTTTCATGTACTTGTTTTAATCTAGCCTCTTCTCTCTGTCATTGATTTCTTCATCCATGGTGGCATCATGTAGCCATAGTTCATGATTGAGTTCACATTCCTATCTTCACTAATCTCCTTGTCAATCTTTACTCTTTCTTTCTTTACACTAGATCAAACCTCTTCTCAATTTCTTCAACTCATATGCTCACTCGATACCAAAATGGTGTAGTGCATATCCATGATTCCTAAATTCACATTCTTGGTAGATCACTAATTACTAAACACACTATTTACTCTATTCAAATCACACTCTTTCATAGCTATAAAACTCCCTCTAAGCCAAATTTTAGCTTAAAAACTCAATTTAGACTTGCATACAATATCTGAATATTCAAGTACATATTAAAAAAATGCACAACCACTAAACATATTTGAAAAAAAAGCACCAAAAATCAATACATTGCCTTAAATTGGTCAATTCTTCCTCTTAGATATTCTCAAGTGATCTTTCTCGAAATATCATGTATAGAAGTAGCTAAGGAAACCCAAAACCATAAGTATGTTAAATTTTACCTTCTTGCTCTTTGGATAAATGCACAATTCTCCTTTTGCTCCTTTTGGTCCATAAATATCCCTCTAGCCTTGTTTTTGGTGATCCTTCTCCTTAAAGTTTTACTCCTTTATTCAATTGAAAAACTAAAACCCATTTAGGGCACCCATTTGGCTTGTCCTTCTCTATAAAAATCCATTAGGACATAGTTAAGACATTTTCTTTCATTTCCCCTACTTTATGTTGCACTTAACGCCTTTGTACTGTGTGTTTTAGATTAGATGAAGAAATGATATGTAGTTTGATTTTTAAGTGGCTTCTTAACCTTTCTAACCATGTAAATATTATTTATTAACCTCTCAAGATGTTGTCTTGTCACTTAGGGACCTTAAATCATTGTGTAAGCCTTCCTCCTCTCTTCATTCAACCAAACCCTAGATTCCATATTCATGCCTCTACGGGTCTAGTAGAATCATCTGTAGAATTTACATGCCACCGAGATTTTTCTAAAGATTGACCCTAGTGAAAACTCACCTTATACCATCTTAGAATAGTACCCTCCAAGTTTTGGACCTTGGTTCTAAGTAGAAGTCTTGCAACCTTGAAATTACTTGCGTATTTGAGGGTTTCCACTACCCTAGGAATGGAAACATTTCTCATTAAATACCTCATCCATGTTACCATCACCTAAGTCCACTTGAATTAATCTTGTGCCAAAAAATTTAAGTCCACAAATTCATAGTAATATTTAAAATCATTTTCCTAATCTCCAAGTGTAATTTATCCTTCACCGACTATGCATACAAATAGAGAATCGGGGTTTCCACATAGCCAAAACATGGTTTTGATAGTTTTTATCTTAATATCCTTGAAGGGATATCACGAGAAATCATTATGGAATCTCAAAAAAATAAATATCTTATCCCTTGTATTTGTAGGTTTCCGATGCTTGCACTATCTTCTGTTCCCACAAACACATGTCTTTCCTTAAGACTTAATCCCCAAAAAAAAAATTTGTTTCTCAACCAACCTTCAAACTCTCCATGCAAAGTTTTATAGATGATATATTCTATCTTTTAAAAATAAATAAAGAGTTCCTTCCTTATATCTCTCTCTTTAAATCAATTTTCTCTATAATGTAATTATTTTTATGAATCAGAACAAGATATATAGTTTATTATAGTAGTTACCTTTTAATCAAATGATATACCAAGAGTATCAAGAACTAACCATTCCAATAACACCATGCATTAGCTTTTACTAATCCCACAATGTTATCTTGATGGAAGATACTAGGTTTTGAGAATATCCCACACACTTATGCATACATACCTTTCACACTAAATGAGATCCTACCATAGATTCAAGAAGTGATACAAAAATCATGAGCTATGAGAGATCACATGCATGGATTAATTTGAATCTCCATTTCCATCTTCTAACACTATTATCAAGAGATTCATTCTTTAAACATTTTTATTTAAAAATTTTAAAAAAAATACAACACTAAACTTGACTATTCACGGTATTTTTTGCAAACAAATTTCTCCTTTCTTCAATATTGGAGCTTTCACTTCCAAAATTCTTATCATTCAAATGATGAATGATAGACGATTACATAATTCTATTTATATCTTCACAAACTAGTTTCCTCTCGAGTAGGATAAATAGAGACCCCTAGGTCACATGATTTCCTTATACACAACTTTAAGTTTTACTAGACTCCAAGACCTTGAACTTAAAACACGTGTTATTACACTTAAACCACCTATTAAAACTTTGACACACTCTAAATGAGCTCAAAAGTTCTTCAAATCCTAAGAAAAACCAAAAATGGTTATAAATTTTGAATCTTTCCTTTTTGGAGGAAATAAAATTTTCAAATATTTGAAAGGTCAAAGTTCAAACTAACATCCAAATTGACTCCCAAGCATTTAATAGATCTAAAATATACACCTTTAAACCAAAATTTGATGCCCCATAACTTATTTACATATATTGAGATGATGCCTCTGCATCATAAAGTTTTGTTTTAGTGGGTTTTTTTATGCTTGTGGGTTTCCCACTTATATATTATGTCCATGTGTTGATGTGTTCTCCTTCAAGCTCGTGTTTGGTTATGGTTCTTAAATGAATGGTTAATGGTTATTGGTTATGTTGATGAATGGATAAAGTAAATGTGAATGAATTTTTAATGCCGACTTATTCACCCCCTTAGTGGTTTTTCTTCAAATAGGAACCTCTAAATATCTTGCTCAATATTTCAAACCCTAACATGTGGATGAGAATTCATGCAAAAAAATAGCTTGGTTGTGGGCACCTCATGTACTTCCAAAGTTAGCACTACTCTATAAATTCCTCAAACCATACGTCATTCTCCACATAGAATTTGATATCTAGTTGTATTGTAATCATATTTGACATACTTCTTTTGATAAATATTGAATTGAGTTTCTCTCTTACAAATCTACTTGAGTGAGTGAATTTGAGTGCTTGCAAATGTGGGAAGTAGTCCCTTAGACCTAGTGGGAAGCTTCAAACTTATAGATGGTTCTACCCTAATGAATGTGCAAAGGTATTTGTGAAGTGTAGGGAGATTTGGGTGCCTTTTTGTGATGGATTTTGCAATAGCAATCCATAAAAGTGTTAAGTTCTATATGAGGTGAGTTTCGGGTTCTTATATATGATTCTAAAGGTGATTTAAGATTTACAAATGCAATGTCAAGAACAAAAGTGTCAAAACTAAATTTACGAAATTTGAGTGTAGGATATTATTTATCCTTTATTTTTTTATTGTGGATTATTCCTACACATGGTTTATCCCTACACTTGTTGAGTTAGCTTGTTTATGTGTACTAGTCATGTGGAGTTAGCGTCTTAATATTTTGGAGTTATCTTACTAGTCTTGTGGATTTAGCTTAACTACAAGTATCAATTAGTGGGAGTTGTATGCCTATTCGTAGGACCCTTAACCATTATTCTAGGTGGTAGTTGCATTTACTTTCTCCTATGTGTAAATATTTATTATTGAGTTATTCATTAGAGTGTGTTGAGTTCGATATATTCTCATCTTTTATAATTTTCTCATTTAATTTTCGTACTTGTAATTTCATGTGTGTGCTTGGTATTTACTTTGTGAAGTTCATGTCTCACATCTCGAGCGATGCATTGTTTGGTCCATTTGATCCATTGAAATCTCAGATATGGTATCGAGCTACATTGGTATTAGATTGTCTTGTAGTCTTTCTAGAAGATTTTTATTTGAGATCATTATTTGCAATAGTTTGTTTGTTGGTTTGTGTTGGTTCATTTAGGCATAGTTGCATTTATAGGATTTCGAGGCGTTATTCAACCCAAACAAACCATGTGCTAGCCTTTGACCATGTAGGCGAGACCTTGTTTAGCATAGTTTCAGATCTATCAAGAGAGTTATTTCAAACGAATAGCTCATGCTCTTAAATATTAACTACATATCTAGTTGTTATAATGCTTTGAGGAGTTAGACTATTTTTTTGAACCGTATAATCCCTCGTAGAGAGGTAAACACCTCCACATTTCTTATATACATCGACAATGGTGATTAGAGGTGCCACTCAATCCATGTAGGCCCAAATATGCACTTGTATACTCTCATACTTCCCACACAGAATACACTCTCCCGGTCTACAAGTATAAAATTTCCCTGCTAATCCATTATTATAGCCTCAATATAGCCTAGGTGGCAATATTTTTCATGAGATACCACTTTTCACCTCCAATAAGGTGTTTTTCAAAAACTACCTAAAAATTCCTCCCTAAGAGGTTTTCATTTCCTCCTAATCCTTTTATCATTTGCCTATGGCCTCATCCAGCCAAGCATAAGTCCAAAACAAATGCCTCATATTTAGTCAAAAAATCACCAAAACCTTTTTTTTCAAAAGTGGTATTGGCATATTTTATAGTGGTTTTGATCTTTTAAAAAGGTTTTTTAGGTATTTGAGTGTGTTTTGTATGTTTTAATATTTTGGAAAAAAATTCTTTAAGAGGATTTAAGCTTGTTTAGTTTACCTTGTATTTTTGTCTATCGAAGACGAAGGGTAACGCCCACATTAGCATGGGGCCAATTCCCCTCACAAACTAAACCATTTTATTCGACATTCTTTTTTTTATCCTAAAGAACGAGTGGTTGGAAGGATAGGTCCACCTTATAGCTTAATACAACATTTTTAAATTTTTGTTATAATGTATTTTTAAAAAGCCTTATTTTAGAAAGTAATATTTTAATAACTTTTCATCTATAGCTTATAATTGAATGTCATTTTTTCAAAAGTTAATATTTTTCATTTCCCATGCATTGAGCATATTTGTATTGTAAAATGTACTATTTTATAAAGTTCCAAAATTTGGGGGGGGGGGGATATTTCTACCTAATATAGGTTTGAGGGTGTTGTAATAACATGTAGACATATTTTTGGCTTAGTTAGAAGTCTTGAATCCTTGATTTTGTTCTCAAAATCATCTCTTATTTTCATTCCATGGTGTTTCACCTCAAAACTAATGCAATAAAACAAATAAGTAGGTAGGCGGGCGTAGGGGAATATCTATGTTATGTAGATGGTAGAAGGTGTTGTGAACATTTTTGACGTTATTCGAGACAAATGTGGAGATCTCCTTTATTTGGGAAGGACTACCTATATAATAAACACACAAGACCACCAAATAGTATTAAATAGCAAGATTCAGAGGACTGCCTAGCAAGGCTAGATCTAGGAAGTGTGATGCTTCCTTGAATGGTTGTCAATCCTCTGTTTAATATAATTTAATGTAAGAAATAATAGTTCTATTATAGTTGATAAGATTTAGGTATCTCCTATTAACATACAACAAGTGAATTTAACTCAACAGGTAATGGTTAGAATTAAATCTAGATGATTAATGGGTTGGTTTGGGTTTACAGGTGTAGCAGAGGCTGTAGGTGAGGTCTAGGTGAAATTAGGAAAGGTTTTGAGTTGTTTTGGGGAAGTTGTTAACTCATTGTTATAGGAAAAAATTTCAATCTCGAATCGATATCAATTAGTCGACGATGTCGAGTATAGGAGATAGACCAACGTCGGTTGGCTAACCGGTGTCAGTAGGGGAAATTTTTTAAAATATTAAAAACGGGAGTTTGGACCTCTCTGTGATTGCATAGAGAGTGAAGGTGGTGTTGATAAGGTCATGATATTGTTAAGAAGACTCAGGTATGCGTTGAAAAGGAGGTTGGAAAGGGTGTAAAGGCTTGGGATGGTTGAATAGTGGGTTGGTGGGAAGAAGGTGATATACGGGTAATGGAAAGAATGAAATACAAAAAGAAACAAGATATCTACACTTGAATAAGAACAAATGATAAAATCACAATACTTACTTGGTATGTTACTGAGATCCTGTGAGTGGAGGTGGTTGGTGGTTGATCGAATAAGATATGTGTGGGTCAGTTCCATGGCAATGAAGCTTTTTGATCTGTGAGTATTCCAATGTTCGGAAGGATAACATGTTGCATGTCTTGCACCCGTGGTCGTGTGTTCATGCTGAGATGCAAGAGGGATTGAAGATTCGAGCTTGAATGGAAAAATTCTCCAATAATTGAATGACCAACCTAGGTAAAGAGTTGTGAAATTTTATATAAAGTGACCAATGGTGGTTAGGTAACCAGCATGGCGCCAAGGAAAAATTAGGCGTCGGTTAGGGTGAATTATTCCTTTTACCAAAAATAGGAATATCTTCCTAGATTTTCATGTTTTCCAAGTTAATTATGATTAGGAAAGTGGATTTACCATTAGAACAGGTAGGAAAGTCATAGAAGACATCAACTAGGTTTGAGAATAAGTCTCAATTAGTTAGGTCAGTGGTGACTCAACACCTTGAAGTGACGAATCGATCTTTGAGAGTGATGACTTTGTCACTTTGTGAGTTAAATGCCTTAGGAATTGTTCTAGGGTGAGGTGGATGTGTGAGGACTAAATTAACTTAATTAAATTTATTAATAACGTGAGGATGAAGATTAATTCAATTGTAAGTGATCAAGGTGTGGAAGGGGACTATGGTTAAGTGCATGTGTTACATTGATTAATTAAAGAGGACCGAGGAAGTGTGACCAAAATTTGGTGTCTATACATGGAAACATTTTCAATTGATTATAATGTCCATTTGAGTGTGTACTTGTCTCTATGACTCCTTTGTATTGATTGCTCTCATTTTTTGATGCACGATAGAATATTTGCTTCATAGAATCATGCTTCATAGGATTAATACTACATCACAGCCTCCACAACTTATTCTTGGTAGGTTTAATTATGCACTCTGAAATTTGATCAAGGAAAATTTTCTTACACAACAAATTTAATTATGGACAAGTACTTACCCCTAGTGAACCATATCAACTTGAAGAGCTTGGATCAACTCATTTACATGGTTCTTTGTTGTTTTTATGTACATTTCTGTTCCTCTTGATCATCATATGGTCCACACAGAGTGTCATCAAAAATTTTAGATCATTATTCATACCTTATTTTGATACCTGCATATATTGTAGTTCCTAATCCTTTTGAAAATATTAATTCCACCCCATTTCATGAGATGATAGTTACATTGATATCGATTTTCCTGTTCATATTCTTGATGATGAGGATTTTTATTCTAGTTATGATGATGCGAGTATTGATGAAAATATATCTCCTCCCTCTCAAGATCATGTTTTAGATAATGTTGAATCTCCTCCGAATATCCCACCATAGGAGATCCATCAGACACCAAGAATACATGTTCATATTTTTATGGTGTTCCACCTTCTTTCATTTCATTTTCCTCTAATCTACGGTCATTTTTAGGCATCTTGCACTCCTACTTCTTGTGTTGATGATAAATCCATGTGAGACATTTCTATTTTGTTTATAGAGAAACCCTTTTTGGGATGAGTTTCTTGTGAACCTCGATGTCTTTTCACGAACCCCACTTGAGTTACAAAATAGGGAGATGTTATTTAATTTGCACATCCTTCACAAATTTTTTTCTTTAGAGGATTCATACATCTTTGTTTATGGGAGTGTCCCTTCTAGGATATCATCCACTTATATTATTTTGGAGATCATCACTAATCCAACTCTGATTTTGGTGTTTGACAAAAAAATTTCTCCTCTTCTTAGTTAATTAAATACCATGTTAGAAAATAAGAAACTCCAAATATTAGAGGGTTTAAGGCTACATCCAAAGTTTTATAGTGATGGTAATGGAATGTGATCACACAAATCCTTTCTAAAATGAGCTTGATAACATGCACAAGACAAATCATAGCTACACAAGAGAAGATTAGTAGATTTGTATGGTGGGTTTCTGACAAAAGCCAATCACGAGAAGTGATGACATTACTAGGAGGGATGTCATCCCACTTGTTTATAAAATTGATTAAAAACAAGGAATATGTAACATACATAAGGTAACTAGAATAGAATTTTTTAGATATATGTTAAAATAGACATCAAATAATAGATGCGATGATAAATTGAGACAAAGAAGGAAAACTAGGCAGATTTAGACTTTAAACACAACTAGTCAATGACAATTTTGAAAGAAAATTGAGGTTCTGAAATGTCTATCGGGAAGAACACATTGATTTGAAGGATTTGGGTGTTGTAAGGATAAAGAGACTCGACAACATAAGGGAAAGAATGTAGGAAAACATCTAATATAGATTGGGTGGATGGTAACTAGGAATAATTGCGGCAAGGCGAGGTTGACTTAGTGCTTAGTGAGGTTTGATGGGTATCAAATGAGCTATATGAAGAATATTTTTTTGGATGATGTCGTTCCGGATCGCCAAAATGATGAATGGATCTATAAATGTTTTCTGAATAAGTTATGAAAACAATAGAGGTCTTCAACAATATCCAATCTCAAAATCTTCCAAGAGGGAAGAATAAGGCTCCAAAGTGGCTTGAGGTTGTTTGAAGCTCACGAGAAGGTAGAAAAAGCTGAAAAAAATCTGGTAGAGGTTAGATCTCAAGAGTTTCCTCCTCTTAAAAAATTGGAGCTATCGGTGTATATATATGGTCTCTAGCGGACAATAAGGTCACCTTCGATTTTGGGATCCATCAATTTTCTTATTTTGGTGATGTAAAACTCAAGAGATGAGGTAAAATTAGGTGGTGATTAGGGATAGAATTTTATTTGATGAATTGGAAGAGATATTGGGTTTCATAGGGATGCGAAATATTGGTTGGATGGGGTTGAAGTGCATTTAATAAATAAAAGGGTGATTAGAAATATTAAATTGGGGTAGGTGGTGATTTTAGAAAGGATAAATGGGAGATTTTGGGATGTAATTAAGGTAATAAATATGTTTAGGGATGACTAATATGATTATGGGTGATAAGTGTAATTAGGGTGCATAAGGGAAATGAACTAATGTGGTAATGTAAACTATTAATGATGGTATTGGTTAGAATTAAGATAGGAAAATAGAGACTAAGGGACATTAATCTAATTAAGAAGGAAAATGGTATTTCGAATAGGGACATGGGTATGAGTGCATAGTGAAAAATAATGGGGAGAGAACATGAAATGGGGGCTTAGTGAACCAATTTTTGTTTCTACATTTTCCCCTTTTTTCAAGTGGTTTGTGCTAAGAAGTCCACAAGATAAAAACTAGAAATGATAAAATATGGTTGAGGTTCTCCCCCTAAAACTAGGTATGATGACACTGAAATAAAATCGATTACTAGGCTAACATAGATAGATGGAGGAAGGAGGGAAAGGTTGAAAGTTGAAAAAAAGATAACCCGTGTAGTGATTTATATGACCATTATAAGAAGGATGGGACAAACTAAAATAAATATGGTAGTAACCCTAGAAACAAATCGGTAGGGAACATAGTGCGACCTCAACGGGGACAACGTTAATGTCCTATGGACTGTGAGTTAAAAGATCATTATAGAATGAAGGGAATCCAATGGAATTGAATCGTGTGGATGTAAAATCCTTGAGACTAATGGGTCAAAGGAAGACATCATAATTATCTGAAAAAATGTTAGTATGGTTAAGACAATGGTCTAACAAAATTATCGAAACCAAAAGGGGGAAATTTTTGCGATGTCCTTTAAATATGAGGAGGTGACAAATTATGCATCTTGGTGGGATGGAAGGGGAAAAAATGGCCACAAAAAGTGTACTTGAGAGATATGGTTCCTCGAGAGGGAACACATAGATTCCCATAGAGTGGTGTTCACGGATATGAGGAAGGATGTGCTACAAGATAGGTAGATAGGAAAACATAGAAAAATGAGCTATATAAGGCAACTAATGTTGTGTTAGGGGTGACACACAAGTACAAATTGGAAGACAAGATAAATTTTATTAGTAGATTTGTGAGAAAGGATGAAGGATGAAAAAATGGGTTAAGCAAGCTTTTTAATTTCGAATGTATAAATTAGAAGTATAAAGTTCATGTGATATGGGCTCATGGGTAGAGAAGGTACATGGATCATGGTTAGGTTATGTTGATTAGATTATGAATGTGTATACAAAGATGATGTGATGGAGATAGGTGTAGATTTAGGATATAATGGAGATGTGGATTTCATTTAGATTTATATATTGGATGTGTCATACAAACCTAGATGTGATAGATTAATGGAAATATGTGTTCGATATAAGTGAGTGTGATATGATAGGATAACGAAAAATGGTTATATTGAAAGGTATGAATATAATGCGACCTTATTAGGGTGATCCAAATATAAAAAGTACAATTTCATCATAGTAAGGAGTGCACGTAGGATATATGTTATGTGAATGGATTGGAGGTAAAATGTGATAAATAACATGAACAAATCAATCCACTTGCATGACCATATGACGAAGTGTTAACAGATAAATAACAATTTTTATTCATATATAAGATCGTGAGGGGAAGATGGAAGGTTTTCTTATATACCCTGTTGTAAACACGACAAAGGGATTTGAGTATAGATTGTATGGGTGAAATAGTTTCTCCTTAGGTGGTTTTCAAGGTATATGCCCCAACTTTTAGTATTATTGTGCAAACTGATCAATGTGGGAAGTTTTCTTTGAGGAGAAATATGATTGATGCGGGAAGCTTCCTAGGATACGTGCTTTTGGAGTGATAAATTTTTATTTTGATAATTTTAAGGTTGATCAATACGAGATGCATTTACTATAATGATATAATAAACTATCCATCCTTTGAGGGAGTCATCTATAATATGGATTTTTGATTTGGATTTTTGGATTTTGATTTTAGATGGTAGGATAAAATATGCGATAGCTATCCTTCGAGGGATCAGTCTATACTTTTGATAATATTTACTTTATTTGAATAGTTTTCCTTCGAGGGAGAAGTCTATATTTTGGATGATGTAGTTTTGATTCGATTTTTTTTTTTCTTTGGGAATAGTCCATATGAGCATCCATAATTTTTTATTTTATGGTTGAGTTGAGGATATCCTAGTAGACCACTTAGGGAGGGGAAGTAATGTGTACAAGCTACACATGTGGACCCTTATCATGGTTCCAATAGGTAGATAAGAAGGAGATGAATGTAATGATTATAGGGTTCCCACCTAAAAGGAGGAACTTTTCCATAAGGAATATGCTATGAGAAAATTTGTGGTGCTCATATTCAAGGTCACATATGAGATAATGATGAAGATCACATGATTCCAAATCATTACGATGGGAAATGGATAAGGTTAATGATGAAAATGATATCATTTTAATGCGAATAATGGAAATTTGATAGGTGTGTTAACAATAGAAATTCACAAGTTCATGGCGTTGAGAAGTTCCATTTAGATTTACCATCAAGAGAGGCTAAGTGGTAAGCCACGGACCCATACTTCCCATGTTTTCTCCTTTCTAGAGTAGTGACATTCTGATTCTCTTTTAAGAAAAGGTTACCAATGTTAAAGCCACATTCAATGATATGTTTATTATGAGTGTATTTGATACATTCTTGAAATATGTGATGTTGTATGAGGGAAATTAAGAAAAGTTCATCTAATATTCCAAGTTGTGCTAGATTCTCTTCATGATAGTTCTCGTTAGAGATGAATTCGTGAAGAGAAACACACAAATATGGGATTTAAATTTCAAGAGGGAGGAAAATTCAAAGCTATAGAAAAGAGAGAAGAGAGTAGCACCCACAAAGTGTGGATTCTAGTCTAGTAATCCCAAAAGCAAAGAGGATATGAAGGTTCCAATTTTGGCCTACCTTACTAATATTTTTATAAAGAATGTTAAGTAGAGTTTTGTTAGTGGCTTCACCTTAACCATTGGCTTATGGATAGTATGGAGAAGAGAAGCTACACTTGATATTAAAGGTGTCGAAAATATTCCAAATTTATTTATTTTTGAAGGACATTATGTTGTCCATGATGATTTTGTGAGGAATGTCAAAGTGATAGATGATGTGTTGATAGGAAAATTTGACCAAAAAAATTAGCTTTAGTTGACACGAGTGGAATGGATTCCACCCATTTAGTGAAATATTCAAGAGTGGTGAGGATGGAATGCTTTTGTTTGAGAAGAATGTGGATTAATTATACCAATGAGGTTAAGTCCTCGTTATGAGAAAATCCTTAGACCTTGAAAGTGGCTGCAAATCCTAGCTAGGGATATAGGTGAGATTGGAATTTTGATGACACTTGACACACTTCTTAACATATTCACAATAGTATTGGTTGAGGTGGGAGAATAGTATCCCATCTGAAGAATGCACTTGGTGAAAACCAAACATCTAAATTCTCCACCACATGTGGTGTCGGATTCTTATATGGCTAAGATAAATTCATGGGTTTTAAGGCATTGTAGTAAAATCTTTGTCATACCCATGTTTATAGAGGATGTCACCAAGTATTTCATAGTGATTGGAGCGTTGAAAGAATGACCTCCTACAATTTTTGGATAGGTTGGAGATAAATTTAGATTAAGAGAGATAATCAAAGAACTGGGTATACTAGAGATCATATTGGTTAGTTTCAATGAGATTGATAGAAGGAAGCTCATTGGTATGGGATGCTTTATAATTGTAATGTACAACAATGAAAATTTTTATCATCCCATTGTGAAAGGGATGAGTGATGCAAGATATGTCAATTGTCTACGAACTAGTTGGATGAATGAGGAATGGTTTGGATAGTGTATTGATCGAAGGCTTCGAGGAGAAAATTGATGATGTCCTTGTATTTTTGGAGGACTTCATTTTTACATTAATAAAATCCCTTGATTTGATTGATGATAAGTTGGTAATCACCATAAACTTCTAGGATTTAGATTCCTATCATGATATTGGTTTGGAGGCCTATGATAAGGGCTTCATACTTAGCTATGTTATTAGTACATTCAAAGTTAAGCTTGTAGGTGACCATGGGGATAGGAGTCTCCCAAGGAGGAATAATGATGATGCTAGCACCTCCCCCTTATCAACACTTAGAACCATTAAAGTATAGTTTCATTATAAGGGGAGTACTCATGATCAAGTTTGTTTAAATATTGATCGAGAAAATTTCTCATGGAGGATTTTATTATCGGGAAGAGGGGTGTTAATTAGTTGATTAAGGATAGTCGGCCCTTGAAGGTTTTTGTGAGATGAAATCTAGGTCAAAATCAGTCATGAGCATAAGTGATTGAGTAATGCAATTTTTTTATAGGTTTTGAATGCATGCTTTATTAGGAGTTGAATCTAGTGATGACGTATGTGTTGTGATTAAGAAGGTAATGGAAAATTTTGGATCGAAGTAGAGAGCGCGACACAAATTTTTGGCTTCAATGTAGCAGGTTTCATAGTCATGAAGAGTGTGGCTAATATAATTGACACCTGCTCCCTTCCTAATCATCTCTGTGTGCCAAATTGGCACCTAGAGAATGGTCGGTGGCAGATATGTAGAGATAAAATAGCCACCCCTTGCTTGGAGGCGTGAGCACATGTGGAAAAAGAAGATATTGTTTAAGTTCATCTAAATATTTTTTCCAATTATTATCCCACTTAAAGTGGGTGTCTTCTCATAGGAGAGGATGGAAAGGTTGGCGAATCGAAATTTGTGAGATGAAGTAAAAGACTAATTGAAGTTGGCCGTAGAATCTTTAATTACCTTAGATTGATAGGAAGAGGAATCTCACGGATGCCCTTGATCTTGGCAGGGTTAACTTCAATACACCTGAAGAAAATGATGAATCCAAAGATTTTTCCAGTTATAACTCCAAGCACACACTTGGTGGGATTAAGTTGAAGGAAGTATCGGATAATTCATGTGAAGAGTATTTCAAGATGGTAAGATGGTCCTATCAATGCTTGTATTTACCCAAAATATTATTAGTATAATCCTTTGTGATTTTGTGGATGAGATCATGGAATATATAAGTCATACCGCATTGAAAGGTGGCCCTGCATTTTTAAACCAAATTGCATAACTCAAGAATGAAGGTCCCCAAGGGGTGATGAAGGAGGTATTATGTTGGTCTTCTAATATGATAAGGATTTGATTGTAAAAAAAACCATCCATAAAATAAATCATCTTGTGGTCGGTTGTTAGGTTGATGAGATGATCGATATTAGGAAAAGGGAATTCATCCTTAGGACAAGTGAGATTTAAGTCTCAAAAATCCATGCAAATGTGAAGCTTTCTAGAGTCTTTAGAAGTAGGAATGATGTTAGAAACCCATTGAGAATAAATGATGAGTTGGATCTAAATTTTTCCTAAAGAAGATGTTGAATTTCTTATTTAAAGAGGATGGATACGTGAGGATGCATATGACATAGCTTCTACTTAACCAGTTTTGTGTTAGGGTAGTGATGATATTATGGATCCTCTCTCATGCAAAGGCATATGCATCCTCTCTCATGGATACATATGTGTTAGGGATAGTGATGATATTATGGATCCTCTCTCATGGATCCTTTGCATGCTCATACACTTGACATATTCTTAGAGAGGTAAGTGGTGAAGGATTTTATCTCTCTTGGATCAAGAAATTGGTTGAATTTGAGGATGTGGGGTTCTTGTGAAGTTCGGATGTTGATATCGATGGTGGATTCATTAAGAAGGGTGGATGTGTTAGGTGGTAAGGCATTATAAATATTATAATCTTCGATCCCATATAGGAAATGATAGAGTCAGCATCATTTCATTAAAGAATGTTGATGATAGGGAAATCCTTCTCTACCATCTCAAGAAATTTAAAAGGAATGAACCTAGTTTCACCTTCATCTTGATAGGTGACTGGTCCTAGAGTGATCATAGAGATTAAAAAAAAGTTAGGAGAAGGGACACAGTGTCATCCATGTCCATGGGGTCATTGGATGAGGAAGGGGATGATGGTTCCATGTTCATGGGGGATTTAGAAGAAGTGTGTGCAAGAGAGTCGGTGGGGGATTTTGGAATCCCAATCCATACTTCTCATGGGGTTGGTAGGATTGATCAAGGACAAGATCATGTATACCTTGTTCATAGTGTCTCAGAAAAAATCCATTCCATGCACAGTGGTGGAGATAGGTGTAGGTGAAAGACTTGTTGTAAAGGAAATCAAAGCCATTGGTGTATGGCTTGGTATGGGGTTGATTATTGGTGTGGGAAGAAGGGTAATCAATGCCACCATAAATAAGATTGATTTTCAAGTAAGGTGGGCTGAAGGAAATAATATCCCTGACGTTAGATTGGTACATGGGAGATTTGTTAGGTCTACCAAATTTATTGAGTGTGGGGAGAGCATTAAGAGAAAGGAGTTGATACTCCCCTAGTGAGAGACGTTGCATCATGGTGTCAAAGGATTCATCATTGGGAAACTTAGATACAGGTACAAACAAACTAGTGGAAGCTTTAGAAGATGATTCTTTCTTGGGGATGAGCATGTTATTTGGCTTGTAGGTAATATGACATGTTGTGAAAGGAGGAATATCGATTGGGGAGTGTGTGGATTTCCCCTCGTATTCATACTTAAGACAAATGATGAAGGGTGGATGGGACGTAGAACATAACACAAATCCATGGGCATCCAAGCAAGATGTTATATTGGAATTCCTCTTCTATGATGTAGAAGAGTTCATGAAGGAGTTTCTCACCAACGCGGATAGGAAGGATGACCATTCCTAATGTAGGGGAAATAGTTTTGTTAAAGGCTCAAAGGACCATGGGTGATTGGGTGACAATAGTGTCAAGAAGCTTGAGTTGATTGAATGTGTGGGATGAAATAATGTTGATATTAGCACCATTATCAATCATGGATCATTTGATGAAGGTTTCATTGATACAAACGGTGATAAAGAGGGGAAGTTCATGATCTTCAAGTATAAGTTTGGGGATATTAAAATCATCAAAGGAAATAGCGAAAATGAAGTTATAAGAGCTCCAACGAGGGTCATGAAAGGTTTAGGTTCATCGGTTGTGATTGGGATGTGTTGTAAAGATTTGATGAGATCTTATTGATGGTGAGGGCAGCTTTAGATAATCTCATAAAGGGACATTTTGATGGGAAGCCTAATATAGTTGTTTCATTAATGATTTTTTCTATTGCAGCGAGGACTTTGGGCTCCACGGAGCAGATAGAATAGATAACTTTAGCCTTCGATGAAGAGGGAGATGAAATAGGTTCATTAGGAGGAGTAGTGATGATAACTCTATTTTTTTGGGGTGGATGTTTAAGAATTGTGGGGCAAGAGCGAGTGGTAAATGAATGGAATTTACGTAAAGAGAGGGATACTTTTTAGAAGAGATAGAATTTTATGGTGGCATTGTGACTAAAGGCGTGGATGTAGGTAAATATTTAAAGGCTTTGGAAGTTACGGATTCGGATTAGGGGTTGTGCCTAGGTGTAGATGAGATAGTAGATGGAAGAGCTCGGTCTTCTTTGATGAAAAGATCATCCTCTTATGTGAGGTTTTGATAAGTATTTTGAGATACTTGCAGCACTTTGTGTCATGCCCATGGACACGATGATAGTGAAAATGACATCAGTAATCAAACCATGTTGACTTCCACCCAAGTGAGTCAAAGGAACTAGTGGGTGAAAGAGTAATTACGAATGCTTTGAGTAGGTGATGGAGGATTTCGAGTAAGATCCAATAGGGATTTTGAAGAGGTAGTATCGTATATTTTAAATTGTTTTTATTTAAGAGGGGAAAGTGAAGGAAAAAGAGTTTCTTTATTTTTATGGAATTTTGTAGGGACCTTAGACTTGAATTTGGATTTGGAAATAGGAGTAGATGATTTTGGTTTGGATTTGGTGGTGATGGGAGACTTAGATGAAGGATATGGTCCCAAAATGGATGGCCGAGGTCCTAAGATGGATGGTTAGATATAGGGTGTTTTGGGTTCATAGGGAGTTGGAGGGGAAGCTATAATTTCTTACATGGATGAGAAATGGACCTTTGGATGGGGGTTCCAGGATCTTAGATGTCGATCATGAATTTTTACCTTTGGTTAGGATAACAATGATTTTGACAATGGAGTTATTTTTCGTAAGTGGGATCGATGGTTTAGATGTGGGTTGTGTTATAGATGGTGATTGTTCAAGATGGGAATGATTATTGATGAGCACCATTGGAAAAATCAAAAGGTCTTGTTGATTTTGCAGAATTTATAAGTGTTGATATAGGATTTGTTGTATTTTTGGAGGTAAGGATGGGATTGAGACATTACTTATAATGTAATAGAAGGGTGATGTTTATTCGTTAGCGGTATCATGAGATGATGTAGATGTGGATGTAGAGATTGGTGTAGATGAGGGTACAAGATGTGGGTATAGATGCGGATATAAATATGTGTGTAGATGTGGATGTAGATGAGGGTATAGATATGGATGTAAATATGTGTGTAGATATGGATGTAGATGTGGGTGTAGATGAGGGTATAGATGCATTAAAATATGGTTGAGATATGGATGTAGATGTAGGTGTAGAAGTAAATGTGGGTATAGATATCAAGCCCCGACTTAACTTGTTGATTGTGTGGGCATCGTGTGCTTGAGATGTGGGAGGGTTGTCTGGTCGTCGGTGGATGATTTGGAAATGGTTGTTTGAAAACTTCTAGTATTGATTAGGTGGAGCATTTGGATTGTCTAGTTAGAGGTATCTAGGATAGATAATATCTTGCACTAAATCCTTAAAGGTATGACATTTCCCAATGTCATGGCCACGACTTGGTGATTTTTGTCCGCCCTACCTCGACAGAGGCAACCATCAACTATAGGCAAGGTAGGGAGAGTTAGGGCTCATATATTGACACCCATTAACCTATAGTTAGATTAGGGCCCACACCCACCCCTATCTATAGATATCATCTCATTCTTTCTCTAATCCTATCTAGATATATGGTAATTTGTCCCTATATCTCCTATCTGGTTATAGGTCTAAGTACATATAGATATGGGATATGGGTCGGATTCACTATAGTCACCCCCGATATAGATAATTCTAAACAGGGGAAACATAAAAGAAGAACGTGGACCCAATTGCGGTCTAGGCTCCCTAGGTCTCTTTGATAGATATTATATATGGAAGATCTATATATAGGGTAGACCTAACCACTATCATGTATAAGGTCGAGAGAGGATTAAGAGGCAAGGGAAGATCTCTCTATGGGGGGTCTAGTTTTGGTTTCTAAGGGTAGGCCATAAGGGATAAGAGGACCTCCGAGCCTCACTTCTACTTGATTGGTAGAGGCCTATAGTTCTATTTCTAGTTGTCCCTCTCTATCCTATCTCAAAATGTGACTATTCATTATCTTTTGTTTCTAGCCCTTAGTCCCCGAGTGGTTACTCCTGGTTCTTCTTGTTATGGGCTAGAAGAAAGGAAAATGATCATCATGATATCATGTGTTTTTATGATGTTATTCGATAACATGGTATATGCAAGGAAGTCGGATAAGGTGTATGACCATGAGCTTATTAAAGATAAAGCTATATGATTCACCAAGAGGAGTATAGCTGGTGGATGGTCGAGGTGCTCTTTATGAAGGATCAGTATTAGATGTGGTTGGGAGGAAGTTTTGAATACAATAATATTTACCACATTCTTATATTTTTCATTTCGTGAATGGATTTGTGAGCTCAATCTTGGGTTTATTATAGAGAATTTTAAGATGGACTTGCTCAAGGGCGCGTAGTTCTAATTTCCGAGCCACGTGAAAATCTTCCACAAAGGTTTGGAAGGACTTAATTGAAGGGTAGATGAAATGTTCTTGGTGCCTCGATCAAGAAAAGATCTCAAGAAATTCAATTTTAGGTAGTGAGAAGGATAATTGGCCACCGTATGACGTAAAAGTGACATACGAGGATGATAATCGCAAGTGACTTTTCCCGTACTCGACCTCTCGATGTCGTGCCAAGACAGCCCGGTGGTCTAGAATACATGTGGGATATCAATAAGCTAGTTAGGTAATCTTATGTCTTCAACACGCAATAATGGGATCTGCGAATCTAAGGCAAAGAAGGCCCTCCTAACTCCGAACCGGTGTGATAGATCATTTGGTGAGGATAGTGCTCAAAGGCTCCAATCAATATCGAGCTCTGTCGTGAACCAATCTATGGGTTAGAATACATGGAATATAACCCTGTGGGTGCTTCAGATATATCTCCCGACAAGGTCATGAAAATGGGTAAAGCTAAATATGTAGTGGATCTTTTGGTGTTTTATGGACGATTCTCTAGTCTAGTCCAGAAATATTTAGCTTGATTAGTTGCTACATTTAATAATGATAGTTGTATGATAATGTATGGTGGGAGTGGAGAGGATCTAAATACTAATGTTTTCAAACCAAAGGTCAACGTTGGATTGATTTGTAAGCCCGTAGGGTTGTGGGACCTTTGGATCAAAACCATAAGTTCATGGTTGTTGTGGACCTCCTATGGTCATGCGAAGAATCAATCCCTTCTTCTGATCCCAAGTATCCAATAATCATATGCCTTTTTAGCCTCTACATTTAGAACTAAAAGTTGCATGATTTTCTCAGAGTACCTAACGGGTGTTTTGGCAACTTGGATACATAAGCTAGTGTCTATATCAATGAGGTCTCCAAGGCCCTGTCAGGTTGTAGGACTAGTGGATCACAACCGAATGTTTGATCTCTTTCGTGTTATTTTAAATTCATACGAGGATGTCTATTAAGGTAATATATAATTTGGCTGGCTTGACTAAAATGTATGAACTTTGTCGTCTTCTATATTTAATCCCCTTAACTATGAGTTGATTTCTAGTAGGTCTGTTGTTCTCGGAAGACTCGTGATTCGAGATTTTGGTCTATGTCCGTTATTGCAATGATTTGGTCGAGGCACGATTGGCTCAAAAATGTATTCCCGGGCTCTAGGTCCCATGATTATCATACAAGGTTAATGTAAACCTAACTAAAATGAAATAAATTAACTATGCAAGATATATCTACAACATATATGTATTCCTCCTTTTTGTATTTTGATAAGATTTTGAATGGAAAATGAAATGAAACTAATCTAATATATTTAGAAAATGACAACTAATCTAATAAAAAATTAAAAAAACAAAGTATCCTGGTGTAGCTATCGCCAATGCAGTTGTGAGTTTATCCTAAATAAGTAGATAGTTGATTAACTTAATCGAAAGATTCTCGATCCTACCTCGAAGTGAGGAATGAATCATAGTTTCTGTAAACTATCAATCCCCGTAGCTTCCCGGCAATATCGAGAATGAATTTTAACCGAAATGAAATGTTTCACTACTCTATTTGATATATTTTAACTAGAACTTTGAGAGATAAAACCTAGAGTTTACATAACAGTGGCAAATCCAAAGTAGTGTATGACTTTGTACCCTCGTAATGATCTCCTCGTTCTTTGTGTTCATGTGAATCCGTAAGAGCGTGTACATGCTAGCATCAATAGAAGAAGGTATTCAAACAATGGCAGCTTTGGATATAGATCGAATATAATGCGAGTAGGAGAGGGACATCGCAAGAAATAGAGGTTGGCATATATGTAATTCCTATCGATTTATTATGGGAATACAACGTAAGAGTATCGAGAGATTCTAAATCCACCTTCCGTGAATAACACAACCTCGTAACTCTAATGGATGCAATCTATAACTAAGCACTACTTTGCTCTAAACTAATTTATGGACAATTTATGAACAAGATCAAGCAAGAAGATTGAATGGATTTTGAAAGCAACGAAAAAACTAGCAATGATGTAAACATGAAACAAAATGAGCTCTAAATAAGAAATTGATAGACTAAACAATGGAAAATGAGAAGTCGAGAGGTAGTTTTGAGGGGCCACTTGCATTTGAAAACAAGTCGGCTATTTATAGATTTCACATTCACCTGAAGGTGATTCCCATTAGAACTCTTTACCATTAAACAATGGAGAAACACTATTCTAGGGACATAAAACATTAATACAAGCTAAGGCGGATGAGAAAGCTAGTGAAAGTTGAAAATTACGCCTTGATTGTGATTGAAAGAACGTGCTTTGGAAAATGCGTGATGGATCTGCCCGAGCGGGCGGTGGTTATGGGACCGCCGCCCGCCAGTGGAGGCGGTTTCATCACTAAAGGGAAAAAGCTAAGAAACAAAGGGCAGAGGAATAAAGCAAAGCACAAGGAACATGAATAAAGCATTTGGGATGCTAATATATACTTTCATGAGCTTTTTTGGATCTAAACACCTTGCGAGGTGACTGTATCATCATTGGGGCATGTATAACATTGTTTCGGTTGTACAAAGACCTTCAATTTTGGGTACGTATATATTACCCCCTTGAGAAGCGTTTTAGCCATGAAGAGGTGTAAAATGGTGGGTTTGAGATGGCAAATGCGAAAACAGAAGCTAGAAATTATACTTGACATTCTGTGTGTCGAAATGTCACCATCCAAGTTCTCGGTACTTGTAAAATGGAAAGAAGACTCAAATGCAGAGTATAGACAAAACAAATCGAAAAATAAATACTAAATTAGTATGAGATGAGGACTTACCATTTGTGTGGGGATGAGAACTTACCTCGTTGGCGCTCTAAACTCATGCGAAAGGGGCACTTGAAAATGCATCAAAACACTATATATATATATATATATATATATATATATATATATATATATATATATAATGGGACCATTTTCCTATTCATTTGCATGTGTTGATTTGATAGTTTTGAGCTCTAGGACCCATGGTGACGGTTTTCAATGAGAGTATAGTCGAAACGTTTGACGAGATACCGATCATGCCTCTGCCGCAAGTAGATCCTGACCCATGAGATCTCAGGTTAGTTCTTCTCGATTTAACGTTTTTGCACCCAATATGTAAAAATGATGAAAACTTTGTCATGGGGGGGTTATTTTTAGAAATGTTAGTTTTAAATGTATCTCTTAGGGGGGCGCCTCATGGGTAGGCTTTTGTTTTAATTGAAATGGTTATTTTTTTGCATTTTCGAGCATTTGAGGGCACGTGATCCATTTTTAAATGTGGGACAAGACGCCACCCGAAAGGTGGCAATAGTTACAGGACCACCGCCTTTAAGGCGGTGGTTATGGAATCGCCACCCTACTTAGGGCGGTGACATATGGAACCGCCACCCGCTTTAGGGTGGCATTCTCTTGTAATGTTAAAACAACATTAATTTGAGTTTATTTTTGCATTTCTAACATTCTTACTTTCTTTAATGATTTTTCTAATGCAATCTTGATACTAACTTGCTCCTTTTGCGTGTTTTTTGTAAAAGAAGGAAGAGTACATCAGATGGAGCTCGAGAGAGAGAGAGAGTGATTGGCTTCCAACAGTGCTAGATGCACTCTCTCAGGATGAGCAGGATACTCTCCAGAGGGCAGGCATATTGAGGATCACATGGGTCCCCCACGTTACACCTGCTAGTCACATACTATGTGACTTATTTTCTTACTAGGATGCAGATCAGAACACTTTCCGATTTCCAGGTGTCAGGGGTGAGTGGACTATCACCTTAGAGGATGTCTACGTGCATTCGGGAGTCCCAATTATGGGAGGAGACTTTCATTTGATACAGTAGTATCCAGAGCTCAGGTGACTCAGTGGGCCACTTATATGGGAGACGTAGTTGTCTCCACTGGTTCGAAGAAGGGGGTGAAGGTCTGTTCTATTCCTGGCTTGCCCATCCCTTTGATCCGTCAGGCCATTATGGGCATCCTTGCTTTGAGATTGATCAGAGACAAGGGAGGGGATACTTTACTCTACTACTGGGCCCCATCATCATACAGATTGAGGCACATGGTCAAATTTATGCCTGGGGAGCTGATATACTTGGGACCACCTATCATGACTTATACAGGGTGGTTCGCTTACAGGGATAGTCTTTGAGCCATCTGACCTTGGTTATGAGCTGGGTCTATGAGTGTATCATCCCTTATGGGAGAGGCATAGAGGTGGTGGATCTTAGGGCCATGAGGGCAGCTAGATGGATAGAGATGTCGATGCTTAGAGCACCCCACCAGCCAGTTGCTTCCCTGACTACTAAGGATATGGAGGCCACACCTTATCAGGCCATGACAGGGTTGTGGGGCGAGGAGACCTTCACTTTGATTTCCTACTCTACTACAGGGCAGCTTGTGGATAGGATGGGGAAGGTAGAGACACACCCCTTTGATCGAGTGCCTCAGTAGTTTGGCCTTGCTTACATTGATATGCTTCCCCCAGTGGTGCCAGTGTTCAAATCAGTTTGGGAGGCTAGGGGTGGTCCTAGGGGCCGGGGTTGGACAGTTGTTACTCCTGGCGTCCCTATTACAGCCAGGAGGGTGGTACGCACCAAGCGAGAGTCGGTGCTCCTCAGGCACCTTTACTTCAGATTTTGTTGGCCCCGCCCATAGTAGTGATGACCCTATTGATATAGACTCGAGTCTAAGGAGTTCACAAGGGGAGAGACGGAGGAGGAGATCGAGGACATGGAGGTCAGCGAGTTGGGTGAGGGAGAGGATAGCGATCCCAAGTGGCATGACACTCAGGAGATTTTACAAGCCGAGAGGGTAGAGCAGAGCATAGAGAGGGTGACTCTAGTCTCAGAGGAGTTACCTTCTCAGGACTTAGGCAGAGAGGACGAGTCCGTGGTAGGACGTTATGTTTCCCCAGACATAGGAGGAGGACATCGGTCGGCCGGTGGCATCCATGGAAGGCACTGATCCTAGTGATCCCTCTTGGAGGCCTGGAGATCCGAGTGAGTTGTCACTCTTCTTTTAATATTTTTTTTAGCTAGGATTGCCTTAGTTGCTATCTCTCCTTTTGTTCATCCTTGGTTTTATCTTTTGATTATTTTCTAACTTATTTTCTCCTTTGCTTGTAGAGACTGCTGATGAGTGGCGAGACTTGATTTGTCGGTATGTAGTGATACCCCGATGCTCCCTATGTAGAGAAGACTCGTGCTTGAGCTATCCATGGATTTAGGGAGCCTTCAAGATCTAGTCAATATACCGATGTTTTCAGCCCCATTTGGCATGTGGCCAAGATGGTGACTTCCCTCCATACCGAGTTATCGGGTATATGACTGCAGATTGCACGATGAGGAGCCACTCTCATAGTGAGGATACAACTCTGTTTGGGACGGTGAGCCCTCGGTGCACTCAGAGCACCGGCGTAGGCTGGAGTCCTAGACGTGGTCATGTGCCTTCTGAGGGATCCCATAGGGATTGAGAGGCCACTTGGATCTTTTGTAGTGACTCTTGCTAGATTGTTTTATACGACCATTTTGTATTTTCCAAGCTCATTGAGCATTTTGACCATGCCTAGTGCATGATGGCATTGTACATGAAACCTGATTATATATATATACATCTCTTTTTGGATCTAGATCTCTTTGTACCTAGAGTTTTGTGATTCATTTTCACATGTATACTAGATGTTTATAAAAAAATTTGTTTTTATATGCTTTTCAGAATGTATGCAATGGAGAAAAAATATCACAAATGTTTTTTTTTTGTATTTCATGATGCTAATGCATAATGATGTGGACACTATGTGATCTTGAACTTTAGTTTCTATAAGCAATTTTTCGTTACTTCATATTATTTTGACAAAATGTAATGACGAACCGGTATGATGAGTGAGATGTACTTGCCCCAATCCTAACTCCATGCAACTAGTAAGATGCGAGGGCTCATCACCGAGAGCTAGAAAGGGCACAAGATATGAGGTGTGTTGAAATGGTAATTATGGGAGATAGAAAAAGAGTTCAGTGGAACCAAATTAGGACACTAAAACCTACCCTACTCAAGTGACTCCATAGTTTAGAATGTGACTTGCTTTGCAGTTTATCTAGACTTAGATCCGTAGATGGCCACTTGGTTGACAAAATTTGGTTTTCAGGGTTTTGAAATCTCTTGGAATTTTAGACATCTGATTCATTTGTTTTGACTCAAGATTTCAAAGTTTTATTTGAACTATTTGCTTATGACCTTCAACGTTTACTGTCAAGAGGACCCCCTACACCTTGCCCCATGCTACTAGTAAGAAGCATGGGCTTATCACCATGGACAAGGCACAAGAAAGTAAGGAATTCCCATCCTTTCCCAACCCTACGTCACTAGTAAGAGACGTAAGCTCAACACCAAAGGCTAGTAGGGCAAGGAAATGTGTAAAAGTAAAATTTTCTGTTTGATCTATATTTGACTTACCTACCCGAGCAAAATGTCAGTATGTTCTTATTTCTAAAGAGATATATATACGGGATAGATGTGACACCATGAAGCTTCTAGAACAGACCATAGGCAAGACACCTATCCTAAGAAGAAACCAAAAGTGAGAACAAGCATACAGCCTTGTATGGCTACCATTAAGACTTTGTCATATCTAGCTTTAATTGATGAAATGATTTTGAAACAAGTTGATGATGTGATGAAAATGAAGAAGTATGATTTGAAAGATCCTGCCAATACTATCATAAGTTTGTAATGAATTGCTTAATAATAAGTCCCTTGATCACCAAATTTTATGAAACAAGTGAACAAAATTGATCTCAAAACGTGTGTTGTATTTTTTTCACTTTTAAAAGTTTCCAAAGATCCTCGATTTTCTTAACCAATTTTAAGTATTATAGACTCCAAAAATTGATTAAATTCTTATTATTATGCATCCATAAAAGTGCGGAAAACTTGTGTAGCAACTAAATAATCTTAAAGCGAAAACATTCGAGATAACAAACAAGATTGTTTACGGGGTTCGAAATTCCCTACGTCCCCAGGTTGATTGAACCGATCCATTAATAATATTGAAATTTAAGTACAATAACTCTTACAAACAACCAATAATGAATCCCAACCTGGAAATGAGCTGATCAAGGTCCCAAGAACTCGATAAATAGTAGAAGCTGTCCCAAGAACGATCCATGGCTCTACGGTGTTTTCACAATGTGATCTCCCGCAACTGTGTTAGAAAAACACCTAAAAATTGAGATTTAAAAACATCATATGAAAATAAATCATATATCTGATATCATCTCTGAATTTTGAACACTTTTCATGTTTACACCAAGTCACAATTCGGACTGTAAGTGCATTGAAATTCATGTTTTCCAACTAGTTTGTCTTGTAGATCCTTGTTAAAAACTGCATTCAAAGCTTCCAAAAACAGGTTAAAAATCAACAAAAAATATCAAATATTACATCTTGGAATCGTCTCATAATTTCCTTCATTTCATCTTTTTACTCCGAGTTCCCAATCTGAGTGCAAGGCTCTCAAAATGGCATTTTCAAACCGCCTCTTCTCCTCCTTTACATGAGACTGAATCCCCCCTGTATAAGTTAAAGCGACCCATTTTATAACTTGTTGTGCTCCCTTGGCGGGTTGGCTGGCGGATTGGCTTTAGACCCATGAGGTCAAGGGATCAAATCCCGCCTCCTATCATTTTGTTGTGGATTTTGTCAACTCTGGTCAAAGTGGTTGGAGTTTTTAATTGGTTTTGAGCCGTTTTGCATTTTTAATGGGATTATATCCCAAAGTGACGGCATTGTTTAGTGGGTATAAATCCCACATGTTGTGGATTGATAATGTTTAAGGCTTTAAATAGCCTTTCCATGCATTGTGTGAAGTGGTCATGGGACCACATGGGCTTAACCGCCCCACCTCTTTCTCCTCACGTGGAAGCTTCCACTACAACCGCTTCACTCCTTCCTTCCACGTGGAACATCCATGCATGGCTTAATGTTGGCGGTTTAGTAGGTAAGTGGAGGATTATGTGGTTATACTAATGTATAAACATTAATATATATAGCGGTTTGGCATATATGCGTGGCATTTGGAAAGTGGATTTACCAAGATAATATAATTTCGACCCATACAATGTGTGTAGAAATAATTAACTCGGTCCTTGCATGACTCAGCTAAATAGCTCGATGTCATCCCTTGATAGGAAAATTGAGTGAATTAGACGAGTGGTGGCAAGCCATGTGGTGGCTTGTGGACCCACCACGTTGGCGATAATACCATAGTCCACACACGGCGGCCGGGCTTCCCTCCATAATAAAAGTTGAGCCTCTTGTTCCCGTGCACCATTTTTACGCTCGTTGAAGACCATTGATCGAAAACCATCAAACAACTCCCTTTTTCCTTTTCGCCATGTGTTGCAGTGCCATTGGTCCAATATTGACCAGTTGACCAGAGTTGACTTTCTCGATGTCTGAACTTTGACTGGACATAACTAGAGCTCCCGATGTCCGTTTGTCGCGTTCTCACAGTCGTTGGAAAGCTCTCGAGATGATCTTCTACACATGCATGGTTTAGGGAATTTCAAAAATTATCCCCTGATCACACCTCCCCACCGATAAAGTCTTTTTGTCCATAAAAAGTTGTGTATCAACCCACAAAACATGCTATCTCTTCCTGCATGCACAAACACATACAAGAACCCAAAATAACATTATAGGTTAAATAAATGCAAATAGTTGATTAGCTAGTCACATAACCGATCAGATAATAACACCCAATTAAGCTAGTGTTCAACTGAAACGCTGCAACCCTGTCAACTCTACGCACAACTGTGAACTGTCATACCCCACTGTAATGCCATCACAAATAATTGACCAGATAATAACACCCATTCTATTACGGAAAGCTAGTGTTCAACTGTCACTTTGTGATACGGCTGATTACTAAAAATTACAATTCCATAACACAGATCAGTATACAAGACATCTAAACTACCACAATTAGGCTAGTGCCCACTACCCATCTGAAACTGTAACAACTGCAAGTATTCACTATCAGAATATAATAGACTATCAATGCCCAAAAATAGCTATAGTCAACAACTGAATCAACATGAATATGCCAAAACACTGTATCGCCATCACAAATAATAACTCAGATAATAACACCCATCTATAACAGAAGCTAGTGTTCAACTGACACTTTGTGATTATGTTGATTACAACTGCAAGTTTCAAATTTAGACATGCTACTGATGCCTATCCCTGCATAGTGTTTTCAACAATGGAACTACCAACCAATATGAGAAAACAAAACATGAGTATGATGAACCTATCACTCAAATCTTCTCTTCAGTTGTTTCCATTCATTTTCAAAGCTTAAATATCAACTTAGGAACAAATCCCTATTACCAACAGAATCCCTAAAATATAGCTCACGAAAATATTTTCTTGCCTACTATCAACAATTTATTGTAGTGCAAATATAAAGTTGAGGAATGTTTTTCCAAACCAATCACTTGGGTTTTTCTGTTTTGGTTGTTTTTCCTTCTCAGTACCAAAATGAGTTTTAGTTAGGTTTAGCACGGTTGGTTTTACAATACTGTTATTTTTAACAACTTTCCAATTTTATTGTTTAGAAACAAACCAACAAACCTTAACATCATGACCATTCCTATTCTACAATGGGAACAAAATTTAACTTCCCTATTTTTAGGAGTCTTACCCATTTTACCATTCTCAAAACTTTGTCTACTTAGAATGATTCCCTATTTAGGAGAGGTAACATTCTTGCCATTTCTCACCTTTCCTTGGTGAGATTGGTCTTTAGACCTACCTTATCATTCACAAAAGGCATTAACTTCTTAATAAAAATTTTCATCTTCCAACAATATACAACGAATGATTAGTACCTTCACAAAATGTGCAAGGGAAAGCATATTTCGCCTACAAAAGCTATATTGTTCCAACTGAAAGAGTGTATTAGAATTTTTAGGATTTGATTTTCCCTTAGTGCTATTTTTAGTGTAAGTGGAAGGAGGTGGAATATGATTACCTCTTTTACCTATTTTCTTACACCTTTCATTGTTCCTCCTGATGGCGGAATCCTGCAATTCTAGTGGCATAGATCCTTGGTTGTTGGAAGCTTGTCTTCCTTCAGTTGCTTTGGAACTTTCTCCAATTTCCATTTTCCCACTAGAATAACCCAAACCTGCAAACCGAGGCTGATCCTCTACTGTATTCAAGTTAGCATCACCTTGTCCATTTTACCAAGGCCTATTCCATTAAATCCCATCTTAACCATTAGCTTAGACCCAATTCCCTTAGTGTGTTTTTCAAACTGACCCAAAGGAATATCTAAAAGCTGAATGAGAGGAAGAATTAAAATGTGAACAACTTACAAGAGTGCATTCTTTGTCATAGTACACTCGCATCTCGCTTTGGAAGGAATTTCCTTCTTGTGTGCACCTTATTGCAGCTTTTCCAAGAGGGTATCCTTGGTCCGTATTTCTTCTGCTGACTCTTTAACAAAGCCCATCAACTTCTTGCTCTCTTCAAGCATCTTGTTGACATACTCCTCTTTCTTGGTTATAGAGGATTGTGGCTCAGATTTTAACCGCACTATTTCCTCTTCCAAGGAATAAAATTTATCTCTCAAGAAAGAGTTTTCTTCTTAGAGTTGGCGGTTTATGGCTTCAAGCTCATCCAGTTGCTCCTATTTGGATGACTTGCCCATGATTCCTCATTCTTGCAAACAAAACTGTACTTCCAAAAGCGCACATGCGAAGGAAGATTAACAAGCCCAAAAATGTCTACAAATGAAGATTGAAATCAATATTGAAATCTGAATCCAAATTTCCAAACACAATTAGAAGCTAATCGGCAATCTAACTACTCTAATACCAAACTTTCTCGAGAGATTAGCAAGTTTGAAGGCCAATAGGCAGTGTCTAATACCAAACTTGATCGAAAACGTGTGTTGTATTTTTTTCACTTTTAAAAGTTTCCAAAGATCCCGATTTTCTTAACCAATTTTAAGTATTATAAACTCGAAAATTGATTAAATTATGATTATTATGCATCCATAGAAGTGCGGAAAACTTGTGTAGAAAATAAATAATCGTAAAACTCGAAAACATTCGAGATAACAAACAAGATTGTTTATGGGGTTCGGCAATTCCTACATCCCGGGTTCAGATTGAACCAATCCATTAATAATATTGAAATTTAAGTACAATAACTCTTACAAACAACCAATAATTAATCACAACCTGTAAAAGAGCTGATCAATGTCCCGAAAACTCGAAAATAGCAAGCTGTCCCAAGAACGATCCGTGGCTCCTACAGTGTTTTCACAATGTGATCTCCCTACAACTGTGTTAGAAAAACACCTAAAATGGATATTTAAAAACATTATATGAAAAAAAATCATATATCTGAGATCATCTCTGAATTCTGAACACTTTTCATGTTTACACCAAGTCACAATTCGGACCAAAAGTGCATTGAAATTCGTGTTTTCCAACTAGTTGTCTTGTAGATCCCTGTTAAAAACTGCATTCAAAGCTTCCAAAAATAGGTTAAAACTCAAAAAAAAATATCAAATCTTATATCTTGAATCGTCTCATAATTTCCTTCATTTCATCTTTTTACTCCGAGTTCCCTAACTGAGTGCAAGGCCCTCAAAATGGCGTTTTCGAAAAACCGCCTCTTCTCCTCCTTTCGCACAGGACACAGATCCCCCCTGTATAAGTTAAAGCGACCCATTTTATAACTTGTTGTGCTCCCTTGGTGGGTTGGCTGGCAGATTGGCTTTAGACCCATGAGGTCAGGGGATCAAATCCCGCCTCCTATCATTTTGCCGTGGATTTTGTCAACTCTGGTCAAAGTGGTTGGAGTTTTTAATTGGTTTTTGAGCCGTTTTGCATTTTTAATGGGATTATATCCCAAAGTGGCAGCATTGTTTAGTGGGTATAAATCCCATATGTTGTGGATTGATAATGTTTAAGGCTTTAAATAGCCTTTCCACACATTGTGTGAAGTGGTCATGGGACCACATGGGCTTAACCGCCCCACCTCTTTCTCCTCACGTGGAAGCTTCCACTACAACCGCTTCACTCCTTCCTTCCACGTGGAACATCCATGCATGGCTTAATGTTGGTGGTTTAGTAGGTAAGTGGAGGATTATGTGGTTCTAATAATGTATAAACATTAATATATATAGCGGTTTGGCATATATGCGTGGCATTTGGAAAGTGGATTTACCAAGATAATATAATTTCGACCCATATAATGTGTGTAGAAATAATTAACTCGGTCCTTGCATGACTCAGCTAAATAGCTCAATGTCATCCCTTGATAGGAAAATCAAGCGAATTCGACGAGTGGTGGCAAGCCACGTGGTGGCTTGTGGACCCACCATGTTGGCGATAATAACATAGTCCACACAGGCCGGGCTCCCCTCCGTAATAAAAGTTGAGCCTCTTGTTCCCGTGCACCATTTTCATGCTCATCGAAGACCGGTGATCGAAAACCATCAAACAACTCCCTTTTTCCTTTTCGCCACGTGTGTCGTTGCTTTATTGGTCTAATATTGACTAGTTGAACAGAGTTGACTTTCTCCTGTGTCTGAACTTTGGATCGACATAACTAGAGCTCCCGATCTCGTTTGTCGCGTTCTCATAGTCGTTGGAAAGCTCTTGAGATGATCTCCTGTACATGCATGGTTTAGGGAAGTTCAAAAATGATCCCCTGATAAAAAAATGAACCTATCTAAACGAATATGTAATGTAGGTATAACTATACAAATAGTGTTAATGCTTCATGCGTAAAACCGTTTAAGATGCAAGGAATTGAGTGATTCATTGAATTCCTCACCCTCTAGTGTGCACAAGAGATACACACTGTTACCATAGTCCTTTATGACTTGATATGGGCCCAACCATTTGGGCCGGAACTTTCTTCCTTCGTCGGTTTTCTTATCGATCCGGTTGTCTAGTCTTAAAACTAGATCTCCTTCATATATTTCTCACTCATAGACCTTTTTGTTATACTTCCAGCACATCCGGTCAGCATAGACTCTATGCCGCTATTTGGCATTTAACATGGCCTTGTCTAGGCTTTTTATTTGGGAGAGGTGTGCCTCCTATAAGCTTCTTCATCTATAATCCCTGTAGCGAGATGCGGAGACTAGGTATTTCAACCTCAAGCGGGAGAACTGTCGCCCCGAATACCAATGAGAAAGGAGTTGATCCTATTGGTGTTCTTATTGAGGTTTGAGTGGGCCCACAAGGCCGAATATAATTTTAAATACCAATCTCATTTGTTTTCTTTTACTGTTTTGGGAGAATAGCTTTCAATGTTTTGTTTGTCGATTCACTTTGCCCATTGGCTGAGGGTAGTAAAGAGAGGCCGTGTGATTGTTTATTTTGAACTTGCTACATAGCTCACAAACCTCAATTTTTTTAAAGGACATGCCATTATCAAAGATAATGACTTGTGGGACACCATACCTACTGAGATAATTTGGTTCAAAATGAATTTGGTGATCACCGAACACGGTATGATGGTGAGAGGTATGGCCTCTACCCATTTGGTGAAATATTTCATGGCTATATTTATAAAATTATGGCCATTGGTTGATAAGGAGAGAATTTCCCTATCAAGTCCAGGCCCCATGTGAAGAAGGGCCAAGGAGTTGCTATTGGTTGTAGGGATTATACTTGGCATGTGAATCTCATGAGAGAATTCTTGGCATTTTTGGCACTTACGTAGAAATTCTCGCATCATGTTCGAGTAGGCGGAAATAGCCCATCCGATGTATTTTGTGAGCGGTGGCGTGGCCACCAAGTGGCCCCCACATATCCCATTGTGGGATTCATGAAGAATATTCTTGGATTCTTCTATGTCGACGCATCTTAAAAGCATGTCGTTCAAGGCTCTACGATAGAGAACTTGGTCTAAAACAACATATTTAAGCGGTAATAATGAGTAACCTCCTTCTTTGTTGTGACGTGGCACTTTCTCGGGTATGTATGGTCCATGATAAAATTGATGATATTAGTATACTGGACATGTAGAAATGGGGGTCCTGGTTTTGACAAAGTATACACATTCATCGGGAAATTCCAGATCTACCTGGCTCGCCTCCATCTAGTGGATTGTCACCTAACTTGATACCTACAATGATTTGTCCTTTAACAGATTTTTGGTTTACGAATGTTAACTCAAATTCTCCCATTAGGGTTATGAAATGGCCAACTTTTCTAGATAAAGATCATTGTGTAAGAAATGTTCGTAAATGGTCTATCTTTATAATGACCCTTGTTTCATGGTTTAACATGTAATGTATCAAGTGTTTTGTTGCAAAATTATGGCAAGGCATTCTCTCTCTGCTTGTGTGTAATGTCTTTCATAATCGAGCAATTCGCTAATGAAATAGATAGCGCATTCTCGCTTGTCATCATCTTCTTGAGCCAGCATGCGAGGCCAGGCGAGAAATGAGTGGCTCATGAGTATAAGATTAAAGGGTGGTCCGGTTTGGGAGGCATTAGCGTAGGTGGTGACAACAAGAAGCGCTTAACTACTTCAAAGGCCTTGTTGCAGAATCTTCACCCAATCGACTGCAATAATCTTTCTTGAGTAGATTGTTGATTGGATGAATGGAAAATCTTAAATGCGGGATGAACCTTGGATTACATTACACTGAAGTTTCCGAGAAATGACCTCGATTCGCACTCATCCGAAGGTGGGATCATTTGAGGACAGCCAGTATTTTGGCCGGATTAACATCAATCCCTCGTGAAGATATAATGTATCCTATAAGTTTTCCTCCTGTTACACCGAAAATGCACTTCTCTGGGTTTAATGTGACACCATACTCAATTAGTCGTGAGAGGATGATACGGAGCACCTCCGGGTGATCACAGCGCTTCTTGGCCTTGGCCAACAAGTCATCCACATATGATTCTACAATTTTATGGATAAGATCATGGAATATATAATTCATTGCCCACCGATACGTAGTAATCTTTGGCATTTTTAAGACCAAATGGCATAATAAAGCAAAGCAATAAGTTCCCAGGGAGTTATAAACGTGGTTTTGGCTTGATCTTGTTCGGATATTTTGATTTGATTATATCCCTGAGAACCCATCCATGAGAGACAAAAGCTTAAATCCATTTTGTTGCGCCAACAATGATGTTAATGGATGGTAATGGGAAATCATCCCTGGGACAAGCTTTGTTAATATCCTGAAAATCTATGCAAAAATGTATCTTCCCATTCTTTTTTAGGATGGGGACAATATTGGACACCCATTGTGAATAATCGACTGGGTTTGATGAATCCTACTTGGAGAAGTTTTATTACTTCCTCTTTTACCATGAGAGCCACTTTTGGCTTCATTGGTCTTGACTGTTTAATTGGCTTCACATCTAGTTTAGTGACAAGATTATGTACGCAACTTGTGGTGTGATACCTATCATTTCTTTATAATTAAATGTGAAGGCCTTTTGATGTTCTTTGAGGATTTGGGTGTGTATTTCTATTTCTTCCAGCGTTAGCGAGGATCCTAACTTCAAAATTCTCTAGTTCTTCCTCCGTTCTAATGTTTATATCAATGGTTTCTTCTATCAAAGAAGCTGCTACCTTCTTTCAAACTCAAGTGGGGTTGGAGGTAGTTCCAGCTTTCTCCATTTTCTATCTCATATATATCGAGATCTTTCGTGAAGGAGACTCACTGCGTGGGATTTCCAAAGTAGGAAAAGGAATGTGGTATTAAGGAAAGATCAACTATACCGTGAGCAAGGTGTAGCTCCACATAGGCATTTAGATATTCGAGAGTGACTCTATCACTATCAACATGATGTAAGATAGGAGATTCACTCTCAGCTGTATGTGTTAGCGAGAGGGTTTGTTGACATTTTCTTCACCAATGCTTCAACATACGAAGTGATACTTTATCTTCCAACTCATTACTTGGGGTAAAACGTGAAAGTGAGGTTGTTATTGAATCTCATGAGAAGGTTCTATTCTCATGGGATTTCTTCAATGGAAATGAAGTCAAATATTTTCTTAGATCTAATGCCACTGTTTTATAGAGATGTAAGTGCTTAGCTCTAGTCTCATATACTTGAGAGACTGGTTTGCAACTAACTCTGCGAGTCTCCTAACACTATAATATCATTAATACCAATCCTTTTGGCTATGATGAGAGGAGGAGGAGGGCTTCATACTCAAATCTGTTGTTTGTACATTCAAAGTTCAACTTAGAAGCAAAGGTAGGATCTTTCCCCTCGGGAGAAGTAAATATTACACCTACCCCGACTCCATACGGCATCTAGCTCCATCGAAATGGAGAGTCTAATATTTACTTAGGAAAGATGGATTGGGACATTCTTCATATTTTTTCTTCTGCTTTACTTCTACCATGCAAAGTTCCTCTCTAGAAGAGAACCAACTCCTAGGGTGCATCCCATACCTATGGAGTCAAATGGTAGGAAAATTGGTAGATCTTGTTCTAGTAAATCGATAATTCCTTGCGGTAGTTCCTAATGACACTATTTCTACAACATTGGCTTCATCCTTGAGAGGCTAGGATGTGTTGTTGAAAATTAGCGGCACTCCCGGATGCAAATCAGGTTTCTAAGTTGATGTTACTAGCATCCGAGTGTGATTGCACAACATGGAAACCTCTCTCCAAGTGTGGGACTTGTGAAAATAAGAGAGGAATCTCGGAATAGAAAGTCGGGTTCCTCAAACTCCTCCGATTTAGATCTATATTTTGCACAACTACAGAAGTTCTAATCCTAACTCTACCCTAGATTGCAAGGGATAGGGATAAAAATGCAAAAATGAAACTAAACTAAAGATGGTGATCCACCAAAAGGAGTGGTGAAACATTTTTGCCATGTAAATAGACACAAATTCATGAAATGCAATAAGGAAAGCATACAAAAGTTGATAGATGTAATTAGGGTCTTAAAATGAGTAAAACAATACAAACAGAGAGAGGTAGAAAGCATTCACGAGTTTGCACCTTTATCGATTCCATGTAAAAATCTCTTGCATTCCACCATCAAAGAGGTATAAACTCATGTTACAAGCTGTGAAAAGGTCTCGATTATTGGCAACTATCACTTGCTGGAGGTGAAAGAAGAAGTTTTTACAATGCCAAAGTGTTCCTCCTGAAGAAATGAGTGAATCTAGCTTTTACATTGCATGGGTCGAGCCCAGAGAGAGAAAATGTGAAAAAATGTGGGATTCCATTCCTCATTGATGGAAAATGCATTAAAATAGCATGGAGGACCTTACAAACCCATACCTGTCATTTTTGACCATATTGGAGAAGAATGCGACCCATCGTATTAAATTTGGTTGTTGAAATGTCATTTCCGGCCATGGACACGTACAGAACCGTTTTTGAATTTTCTCTCCAAAATGAACCAAAATTATAAATTGACAATGGAATCATGTATAGAATTTCAACACTTTCCAATGATATCAAGAACATGCAAATCGAGCTCTGGATCGCAAAGATATGATCGTTTGAAGATTTAGGGCAAAAACGGCCCAAAAACGGATCGGCGGGGAAAAATTTTGAATATTTTCCCAGGTGTCGCCCGATCCAGTGCCACGTGGAAAAATTTAATTGGTCGCGGGCCCTTCCTGCTCCATTTTACTTCATTTTAGCCTTTGGCAAATTTTCCAAAATTCCCTGTCGTGTCGACGAGTTGGGACACGTGTCGTGATCTGGTTGGAGGACAGGGGCGCGAGGTCATCCTTGTCTTTCAATTCTTTTTGGCCCAAGACTTTTGTCAAATTTTCCTAAGTCTTTCCCTAGCTCCGAACTCCCCCCACCTTAGGACACATGTCCTGTGTCTATTGGCTTGGGCCGACCCTTCAAACCTTGCCCTTTGAAATTTTTGGCCAAAAAACACTTAGCCAATTTACATTGCGCTTCCCCTTGTGACACGTGTCACAATCTGATTAAATCTGCGGGCCTCCTTGAAAATTTCCTATCACTTGGACATGTGGCATGACCTGATTTGTTGGTGCCGGGGCTTCCTCCTGTCTCTTTTCACCTGCTTTCACCTTTTCGCGCCACCACGCGTCCTACTCGTGATACCTTTGGCCCAATTGTCCCCAAATTACCGGGACAAATTTCTCGATTCCTTCGATTCTGTGGATTTCTTTCCTCTGCTTGCGGCGAAGACACGTGGAAAGGTTCCATTCACTCTCGGTTCTTTTGGCTTTTTGCATCGTGTGTACTTTTGGCCGGATGTCCCAAATGAAAGTCTCTGTTTGGTGGCCACAACTGGGTCCTGCCCAGGCTCCTCCGTGCACTTTTGTCCCAACTATCCCGGACTTCCCGGGATAGATATCTCGGCCCACCGAAATGGGTCCGCCTTTGAGCTTTTGGTAGGTTCACGTCCTCCGCGTACTTTTGGCCTAGATGTCCCAAAGATCGCACTGGACTGCGAGACTTAGCTGATTTTCATGATTTTGGGCTGGAATCAATCTACTTGCTTCGGGAGTGAATAATCGATGCATGTTATCAAATTTACAGGGTGAATTTTGGATAATAATTTGGTGACTCGGTGGGGTCATCCACTGCTTTGGATGAAAGTACCGGTTACTGAAAGTAGTCCGTTGGGCATGGAGTCATCAAATTTCCTATTTAGAACCCCAGTGACTTAGAATGTTACTGAGGAGGAAGATGGAATATCACCCTGATGGAAGCAGGCTGCTAAAACATCTCCATGGACAGCAGAGTGTGCCAAAGCACTTAGGGAAAACAAAACTAACCTACAGCAAAATAATGTGCAAAGCACTTGGAGGAATGAAAATCTAATCTAATATTTACAAGGTGGTAAATTTCCCTCTAGAAAGCAACGCTTGAGATAGATTCCATTGACTGGAATCTGCATAGTTTCTTCACCATCAATGAGGCCAATTGGAAAGCATTGCTGTTTTTGCACTTCGTGACCATGTATGGGCCACTCAAATGGCATCAAATTTTGAATGCCTTCCGGTTTTGCTCTATCCACATCCCATTTCAACACTAGATCTCAACTTGAAAAGATCTATCCTTGGCCTTCTATCGAAAGGTCTTCTTGATCAAAGCTTGATCCTTTTCCATTGCTTAGGATGCTCGATCTCGACCTCCTGCCCAAACTCCATCAACTCTTGCATACCTCACCTCCATGGGCTCAAACTCTAGCAACTCCAGCTGCTTCATGAGTTCCAATGTTGGCAACTCAAGTGACATGGGAAAGATTGCTTCTCTTCCATAGACAAGCTGAATGGGAGAGTTACTGTGGATCTCTTGGGAGTTATCCTATCAGCCCATAAGGCTGATTTCAGTTTGGTATGCAAGACCTCGATTCTCGTCAAGAGTCCTCCTAATGATCCTTAACAAGTTCTTGTTTGTAGACTAGGCACAGCCATTACCTTAAGGGTAATAGTTTGATGAAGTGCTTAGGTAGATCCCGTTCTTGACAGCCCACTCGGTCATCTTAGATCCGATGAATGCCAATGCATTATCAAAGATTATTGTAGCAAGTACACCAAATCTGGTTGCTATCCCCTCATAAAATTCTAAGATGCTAAACTCATTTGCCTCTTTGAGTGCTCTTGATTCTATCCATTTGGTAAGAAGTAGTCCGTATTCATCGAAAATCTATTTTTGCCCTTGGCTTGAATTGGGATTAATGACTCTTATGAAGTCCAAACCCCATTGCATGAATGGCTGGTCAAGCTGAGATTGGATGTAATGGAAGGGCAGCAAGTCTCTCTTTTCCAGTGAAGAATGCACAATTCTTACACCTCTTGATCCATTCATAGCAATCACTTTGAAGATTTTAGGCCAATAATAACCAGCCTTCATGATTTTTAGAGCTATCACTCTTGGTGCAAAATGACCACCAGCTGGTCACACCATGGAACTCTTCCAACACCCTTTGAATCTGATTTGTGATAATGCATCTCAAAGAAGACTCCATTCACATCTTTCTTGAACAAAACTCCATCAACAATGGCATACGGGACAGCTTTGCAATCTGAAGTGTCTCCTTTGGGTCTTGTTCATCTCCGGAGGGCATAGGCCTATGCCTGAGGAAGTGTATAATACTTTGGGTCCAACAAGGAGTGGGGGCAGCATTGTCTTCTTCCTGATTTCCACTAGCTCATGGCTATCTTGGACTGTCAAAATGACCTCTTCTTCATTGCATACTTCCTTTTGCTTCCCCAAAACCAGCTTCTCACACAATCCTTTCCCTCTTACCAGCTTGGTGATCTTGATCTCAATGTCATACTCCATGACACGGGTGATCCAACCTACCCTTTTCTCATTCAAATCCTTATTGAGGAGGAAGTCCTTAACTGACATGTGAGACCAGCGATTGGACCTTGTTGTTTGAGACTAAATGCTTGAATTTCTTCAAGCTTTTGATTACCGCAAGTACATGCTTCTCAATAAAAGAGTACATCACCTCATAGTCATCTGAGCTCTGGCTGAAGAAGGAAATTGGCTGCTCATCATTATCCTTGTTCTGCTGTACCAAAATGTGCCGAAATGAGTAATAGTGTCATTACCTCCAAATGCATAGAGGATGAAGTGCTTGGAGAAGTCCGGGTTGATGAGAGTTAGTGCTTGAGAGATGGCTTCTTTGATTGCTTCAAAACTCTCCTTTCCTTCTGCTGTCCATTTGAAAGCCATGCTCTTCTTTAACATTTTGGTGATGGGCTTGTGAGCAAGGGCTGCAAAATGCAGGACAAACCTCAGAACAAAGTTTATCCTTCCCAAGAAACTACGAAGGGATTTCTTGTGGCTTGGCAATGGTAGTGCTCTTATGGCCTCAACACTCTGGATCAATTGCTAATCCTTCTTTGGAGACAATATGGCAAGGAGCTTTCCTTAAATGTGTAAGAAAGATACACTTCTTAGGATTCAAAGACACTCCAAATCTCCCGCACTTGTGAAGACTTGTCTCAAATGAGAGAGAGGTGAGTCCAACTGCATGCATTTTGAAAAAAAAGTGATATCATCGAGGTAAATCAGCACCACGTTGTTAATCAAACCTTTGAATGCCATGTCAGTTGCCCTTTGGAAGGTAGCACAGCGTTGGACAGTACCCAAATGGCATTTTCCTATAGGCAAAAGTTCCCCATTTGGTTGTGAAAGTTTGTCTTGAGCTAAGCGGTCTTCTTCCTTCACCATGTCTGATTGTAGCTTTGAGTAGCCATCAAGTGGTGAAAACCTCTAGGAGCCAGCCCACGACTTGCTGAGATTTGTTCCATGGTGGAAGGGAGTGCAGTGTGGTCCTTTGAGAGAGGCTCTATTCAAGTCTCTGAAGTCAACACACAATCATGATCTCTCCACTCTTCTTCTGGACATTTGGAACTAAGCTTTTGAAAACCAACTAGAGAGGTGCTTAGATTGGAAATATGATCCCACCCAATCAGCTTGTCCACTCTTTCCTCGCGAGAGGCTCTGATGCAAGGGATCGACCGGTTCTGCTCCGCCCGGCTGTGCCTAGTATTTAGCAAATACGTAACTGAAACGAAGGACAACA